>JAJODA010000163.1:0-16767 GCA_021730345.1 Fusarium cicatricum | reverse complement strand
CCCTTTGCCGCGCTGCGTCGCCGCTTCTTGGTCACGGGCTCCTCGGGGACGTCGTCTTTGTCCTCGTCCTCATCTGCCTCCGACTCGGCCGACAGCTCGTCAGCCATGGGCGGCGTAGGCAGGAAGGTGGTCGCTGGGGAGACGTGGGCGGGCCATACGGTGCTGAGGGACGGGCTTCCGGTGATGTCGGAGAGCGAGGTGGAGGTGCGGTGGGAAGACGGGACCGGGAACTGGCCTGGGGTGGCGGGAGGGATGGCGTAGCCGCTGGGGGAGAAGTCTCCGAATGGCCGGTCAAGGTAGGCAAAGTCGGTCAGGGGGGAGGGGAAGACGGTGTTGTCGAGACTAGGCGTCTCTGGGGAGTAGTGGGAAGTCTATGTAAAAGGAGTTTGTAAGTCATTGTGTCTCGCTGAGCGTGTGTGGTAAACTCACAGGTGAAGCCTCGTAGTGACCTGGGTCCAACCCGGAAAAGGGCATCGGAGCAGTATCCATACTGCTCATCCAGTTGTCAGGCATGCTCGTAAAGTGACCTGCTCCCGTGTCGTTGAACCGGTCTCCTTCCCCCGTGGCGTCGAGATAGTGCGAGTTCATCATTGTTGAAACTCGTTTAACGGTTGTCCGCAAATACCAGAAATAGTACGAGGTTGTCCTTGAACCCCGTCATCACGGAAGGGATATATTGAAGGATCGCCTTTTGTTTCGGCCTGTTCTCTTTGATGTCGTTGTTGTCGTTGTTATTGGGGGTTCTTGTTATAGGCAGTTAAGTAGGCGGCAGACTTGTAGTCTCGAGGCTGGTCGGTTGTCTCTTGCTGATGACAAGCCGCAAGCCATAACGCACCAGTCGTATTCTCTTGTGTGTGTGGTTTATGTAGGGGAAAAGATCCAAGGTTAACAGAGGCAGTGTAAGAAGAAGAGGGCCAGGCTTCCCTTTATGCTCAGGTAGAGCCCGGGCTAGACTGGCCGCTCTTTATACATGGCGTCGAGAGGACCCAGTCCCCAAACCCAACACGGGCTGCCAAGCAACAATGGTTCTTGTATAGACGGTAGCAACGCACAAGGCGAGGTAGAGGGGGGTGCGGAATTGTGTTGCAGGATGGGGTCAAGGGGCGGACTCCGCGGTCTCCTACAGGGCCGGGGATGACCTGGATGGAGAGGAGGAAACGCCATACATAGTCGGCTACACCATTGCTCGAGTTCCAAGGCGTCACTGTTGCATCCATCGAGCCGTAGCCGAGCTGTGGACAAAGTCCTCTCTCTCTCTATCCCGGCAGAGAAAATAACCTACGTATACCCAATGTGATGCATCACAGCCCTTCCCATCGGACGTCTCTTCGCTTATGGGGAAACTAGGTTTACATGAGGAGGAGGGGCGCACCGCATTGTAAGAAGAACCCAACAGGCCAATACAAAGTCGGATAACTTAGACAAGGCACCTCTTACTCACAACAACAAGTCCGAGGCCCTCCCAAAAGCTTGGCGTCCAGCAAGGATGGGCATTCTCTTAGTAAATCCGGGCCCGCGGGTACCTAATAGTCACGTAAGAGCAAACGCCCTTGGGCTTTTGACGCCTGAACTGACTCGTCCTTTTGCTGGTGATTCTGGGAGCTGATCCTCATACTGGTCGTTATTTGGGACAGGTTTTTCGTGTCTGGGACACAGTAAGAAACCATATACATACACGTTCAACTTGGTCCAGTTCTTGACAAGTCGTAAAAGTTGGGGAATGGTCTGAGTTTACAACATAACTATCCCCGGTCCACCTCGACCCCGTGGGTACGAAAAGGACCCTTGTCACATGCGGAGATGGGGGGGCCCTTTTTGACTAAGCTCAATCTCGTTTGCCTTGGAACGTGCTGGCTCCTTTGCTGTGCTTTGGTTCTCACTGCCGACGTGGGGATCGGCGATGATGCGTGGGAGCTATGTAAGATTTCGATTTCCGCCCTGTGGTTTTTTGACGTTTGGCATGGTCACATGGTAAGAGAATTTCTGGTTTATCCATGTTCTCTTGTTGGTTCTTGGGTAATGGGAATCTCGGGGCTTGGCTCGCAAACCTTGGAAGTAAAAGGCCTTGACCGAGACTCCAAGTCGGGCTCCAGGACAAGTCTTTGCACCATTGCCCTTGATCGTTGTAGAATTTTTATCTGTTTGTCAGGTCTGTCGTCTTGATCTATCCGATCATGATTGAAAAGAATCCCCGTCTCACCAACTTGGGTCCAAAGTCCTTGTTATTCCCGTGGCCTGCTCTTTGCATCTGCACCAGATGTGTCGGACCATTTCCATCAAGGATGATCTCACCCAAGGAAAACGTTGAATCTGGGGTAAAAGGGCGGACATGGGCCTCCGTTGCTCGGTAATCAGGTTTGGAAGGACGAAAAAGTTTCCAAAGGGAATCGAGGTTCTATGCGTTGTTTCGTGGTGTTGTCGTACCCTATACTGACGAGAGTTGACACAGGTTGACATTCATTTGTGATTAACTACGGAATATAATTGCTCTAGCTTTACTATCTTGTCCTCGCCTTGACAAGGCCTGTCTATTATCAAGCATCAGCCAAAACTGTCATACCCTGCACAGCCCATCGGGATACCCACGATACATGACCCAGTCCCCATCCCTCACACATGCCCCAAACCCTCAACCCCCGAATAAACATCATGACTCTCACCAAAACTCCCATCTCCCTCAGCCCTACCCGTTGCGGAGTCCCTTCACGCAACCCCAGTCTCTGAACCAATGACGACCGGTGATGCCCTCCCAGGGTGGCACGCAGGGGCACTTATCATGAACCTGTCTGCGGCTTTTTTCGGGGGGTTTCTTCTCAGTCTTGACGATGAGCTGCCTGCGCAGAACGTGCCTTCGGGCGATCGGTAAGTGGACACTGCGCGGGTAGATCTGATCGAACCAGATCTGGTGTGCGTTGATGGTTTGCCGTCTTTACATGAACTTGCTGATTTGTGAGTGGGGGAGCATATTGCTGGTGTGGTACACATGGCCGATCTGTAAGGGAAGTTGTTGGATAACATGATGAGATACCAGACCTAGTACCCAGACTATTCGATACACGACCATGTAAGAGACACGCGGGCACTCTCTAGTAGACAACGATTCCTATCAGACAACGAACCATGACAACCGACGTGTGCGAATCGAGAAAGGCGAATGGAAGAACAAGTTGCTATATAATTACGAGTCGATCAGACGAATTTATTCGTCACCACCAGCCGTGACGGCCTTGGGCTCAGACGTCTCGGTCGCGGCAGACTTCTCGGTGGTCTTGACCTTCTCCTTGGCCGGGGCAGAGACATCAGCCGTCTCCTCATCAGCCTCAGCATCTTCGTCGTCATCGGCGTCTTCTTCCGAGGCAACCTCCTCCTCATCCTCGTCGTCGGCGCCGCCGTTGGGAACCTCTGCAGCTGGCGCCTCGGCCGTCTTGCGCTTCTTTACCGGAGGCTCGACTGTATTGAAAGCATTAGCACGTTGTTGCTGCTCACGAGAGAGTCCGAGTGGTAGATGGTCGGAGCCTGGGGTTCGCGGACGAAGATGCGAGAAGGGCCAGGCAGATTGGGATAGCTAGCTCGTGGGCTCTTGCGACAAACTCACCTTTGGTTTCAGCCCCCTCTTCGTCCTCCTCATCCTCCTCTTCCTGCACATCCTCCTCATCCTCCTCACTCTGTTCTTCTTCGTCGGCAGTGGAGACGTACCTGGTTGCGAGCATGGTCAGCGCGACGCCATGGACGACATAGCAACATCAAGCAATCATTGTCGCCAGCCCGATCGCGGCATCTCAGAGACAAGTCCAGGAACCCAGAAGAAAAGAATGGACGGTCACGGCCTATGAATACCGGATTGCACGTGTGAATGCGAGCAATCTGGGTCATGACCACATCGCATCGCATCGCATCGCATGCGACATGGCCTTTGCGCGCGGCGCGCAACGAATCGCGCATCAGAACCAGCGAATGCGCGATTGGGCAATGCAGGATACGCAGTCAAAGACACAACATTATTACAAAACAGAGCAAAACAAGGCAAAGGAAGACGCAAAAGACACAGCAGTTTGTACATACTCCTCTTCCTCCTCGCCCTCGTCGTCTTCGGGGAGGGAGACAAGCTCCTCCTCCTCGTCTTGCTTTCTCTTGCGGGACATGGTTGGTGGATATAGAGTGATGTAATAGAACTGGGTGTTACAATTGGCGAGTTGATGAAATCAAGAAGCTTCTCTCGAGGGGCAAGCGAGGCTTTTAAAGGTCGACAGCACGAGATAGAGAAGCCAAGGTAGGTAGGCAGGACCGGAGTAGAAGAGAGAGAGGGAGAGTCAGAAAGTCAGGGGGAGTGGGAACGGCAGAGAAGGTGGGAAACAATCGGAGCGTGGGCGAGAGCACAAGAGGACGAGAGCGACAGAGAGAGCTCGAGTGAGGGAGCTTCAAGTCCAGCCAATTGCCGTTGTCACAGTCATCCCATCACTCGACACACTCCAGCCATCAATGGGTGATCTCACTAACAGGACTCAAGTACGGATACATGGGAACGCGAGCAAACATGGCCGAAGTCAGAGGTACTGTCCCACGAGCCCGTCATCTAAGGATGGATTGGGTGTGGCAGTGGGTAGGTTGGTTCTTGGTTGCTTGGTGCAGGCAAGCTCAGCTAAGGTAAGCTGCCCGAGCTGCTTGCGAACAGCCAGCCCAGGTCGATCAGGGCAAACGACCAGAAGACGCGCAACGGACCAGACGTGGTGGGCGCCCAATCAGGCCAAGCCAGTGTTTGTACATGACCCGGAAAGCATCGTGGTGGCCTTTGGCTTTGCCTCTGCTTCTTGCTTTTGCCTCTGCCGCCCTCGCCGCATCAAAGGAAGCTGGCAAGACACCGACACCGACGGGCAAGGAGCAAAAGGCAAAGCCAGAGCCCAGAAGCGGAGAGATATTCCGGGGAGGGGGGCAGCCTGACAGAGGGCAGAGGAGCCTCGAGCTGGGGAGGTGGGCGTCTGGCCTCTGCGGATTCCAGGTGGCTGGGAAATGCCAACTCGAAAGCCTGGCACTGAGTAAAACAGCTGCTTGGTCATCTTCTGCGGGCGACAGCGGTGACGTAGGACTTTTACTTTCGCACTCGAGGCAAGGGAGGAGTGACAAGTTCATCCATCGAGGATTGGCGCCTTTCCCGCTGCTCCTCTTCCATTGTCTTCTCAATCGCTTTCTTGTCCGATGTGCCCCGTTCTAGATTCGTCATAAATTCGCGTCGAGCACATAACGACACATCTCCTTATTCGTTGCGACATGTGTTTCGAGAGTCTGCACTTTCATGGCTGAGCAGACAAGGACGAATGGAACTGAACAAGTGACAAGGTAGCTCTGTAACATCTCACTTCCAGGTTCCATGAGCTTTGGGAGCTCGGGCCTCCTTCTTGGGAGCACGGGCTGGACGGCTCACTCGGCCCAGGTTTCTCCGAAACGTACTGAACCTGGCAGGACGGGAGACGGCGGAAAATCACCTCCTGAGCAAGGGCTGTTCGCCAGGAAGCCGAGGCCGGAGTATGAAGGGCGCTTCCGACGGGCATGGCACGCAGTGGGAAAGGATTGGCGTCATCGATGCGTGGTGATGTGATGGCTGAGAGGGGGAGCTTCGAGCCGGAAGAGAAATGTTTGCCCTTCTTTCATCGCGAGATCACGTGATAAAACAACAGCATCCATCTGCCTGTCCATATGCTCGCCCAACTGAACGATGATCAGACTAGAACGTGTTAGACGTTGTTTCTTCCTCTGACAGGACTGAGCTCGTTCTCGCTCTGAAGTTGAACTCAAGTCGTCATCCGATGTCGACCAACCTGGTTGTTGGTTGTTAGGAATTCCATCACCCTGTCCAAGTAAGCAAGTACCAGACATGCATCCCGCCGCCTCCCAGGTCTCAACTGCATGTTCGAGACGCGATTCGAGACGTGATCCAGCATAACCTCCCATGGCATGAGCATGTGGTTGAGCTCGCGCACCTCGCTGGCTGGACGACGAGTGGTAGCAATCCTCATGTTGCTGAATCGAGTCTCTCTAAGCCAGAACCAGTGAGTCGAGATTAATCAAGGTGGAAAAAAAGAAAGAAAAATCCCACGGGGTCTGATACCTTGTCTCACTCTCCCTTCCTTCGTCCCGCGTCCCGCCTTGAACCCGCTAGTGATTCCAGAACTTTTGATGGCTCTCATGCCTTGCATATCACCGCCTGTTGCTGATCCAGAGATAATGTAAGCTGCGTGAAGAACGCACAGTATTGTATGCAAATATCGCAGTGTGTGTAAATTAGGGCACAGTGGAGGGGCGATTTCACGGCGCAAGCTGAACAATGACGCCTTGTGAGGCTTGCGATGGTGATACCACTAAGCACCGGCTTGCAGTCCTCTCATCCACAGAGATAAATTACCAGATCCAACGCCTATAACCTGTACTGGCCATGGTTAAGATGACAGCCGAAATGGGCTGAAACGGCTGTTAGTAGAGCGAACCACACCCCGTTGAGATGGAGCCTTTCCCCAGCACACCAGCTTAGCTTGTTCCCTACTCCCGAGCTCTTCTCGAGGAGATCGGCCCTCAGCCGCAACGTCGGGACGGAAGCGCCGTTTTCTTGTCCAAGGAGAATCGCCTTGCATTGGGCTGAACTTTGGGCACGATGCCAGTCGACATCGGTATGGGGCATGATCTTGGTAGCTCGGAATAGAGACCCATCTTGCTTTATTAGCTGCTGTTTTTGTGCGTGCCTGCGCAGAACTCGGTCGTGTAAATTCTAGACACGCTCTCGTATCGCGACGCGTAGTGTTTGTGTTGGCATTTAAACAAACAAAACCCGTCTTTCCAGGGCGACGGGTAATGACGATGGGGTTTGGGATGGGGCACATGTCATCATGATCCGGTGCGTCGGAATCGGCATTATTCACCGAGATGAGCATATCCATCACGTCGACCCCGGGATGCATGGATTATGCAACCGTGTGTTCGCATATGGTTCCTATTCAGGTCTACTGCTTGTCTGTCTTAGTTCTTTTACGCATGTCTCGTATCTGGAATGTGAATGCGCGTGGTTTACGGTTGGTGATATCACCTGTGTTGTATTATCAGCAGCAGGTCCAACAACATAAGTTACTACGTAGTATGGCAGATTTCAACAAACTCTCTCAAGAGAGATTGGAGGACGGCGCTCACGCAAGCCAACAACTCTCGCATGCAAGCCAGCCAGCCAGCCAATCGCCCAGCTGTCATCCTGACGCTTAAAAACGGTCAGCCCAAGGTTCCAGCTCATTTACCAGGGGTTGAACAGCGGGGAGAGTGAGGAGCTTGGGTCGCCTGCAGGTCGGAAAACGAGCCAGAAAAGTTTCCAGAATAAAACCTCCGGGCTCAAATCTCGTTTCCGATCCTTTACTATCAAGCTTGTTTTTGCTTTTGCACTCTCGGTGAATTCTTAGCCTATGGAGTATGCAAGTACATAGCGAGAACGAGATTTGACATCGGTTTTTTGCCCCGTGTGAGTGGCTGCGTAACAGGGCGCTAAAGTACGGAGATGGAGTTTTGATGCGCGTTTGGACAGCGTCGAGAGTTACTGTCGTGTTGCATATGGCTAGTTTCTCATGTCAGCTCGCCAGCTTTGAGGTCACGATTGCGTTGCGGTGTAGTTGTGCCGGGATGTCGCCTGTTGGCCGTGAGGAACTTGTTGTTTCTCCGGTCGTTGAAGATTAAGTTTGAGGTCTCGGAGTGGAGAGGGCGCAAAGAGTCGCCGAGCCCCAGGCGTTGAGCTGCGGTTGATGATGATATTGTCAAGGTTGTGCTGTTTGACACGAATTACACAGGAGCACCAAGCGAGAGAGTACTACTACGTAGTACGTAGAAGTTCCCTTGATCCCTGCTTGGTCATCTCGACTGTCGATCCAGGAACGCGTCCAGAAGCTCTCGGTAGGCAAGGTTGAGAATCCTCCCTTGCTGATCTTGCTCCCGCCGCATGAAGCGAATCGCCGGGACGTAATGTCAAATCGAGATTTTGCATAGGAGCCTCTCCCAAGTGCATGATATCGATATGTCACAACGCGATCCGACGCGATGTGGCCCCGCGAGTCGGAGCGCTCGGGGGATACTACACGAACCTGGAGAAACGGAGCGCGGAGGATTCTGATCTTGCTGTGCCTTGGAAAAGTTGGTCCTTAGACGTACTCGGCATTAGAATAATATCCTGGATACGGGAGGAGAGCTGGGACTTTGAGATGGACGTGAGGCGTCTGGATACTGATGCGATGGGGGATAGAACAGGGTTGCATCATGTCCCTGCAGATGCAAGCCCAGCAGCCACAGTTGGAATGAAGCATCCAGGCACGCATTGTGTTTGATTGGTGAGATTCTTTTTGGTCCTCCACTGGCCTCCAGAGCGTGCCTGTCGACTCGACGCCATCAAGCCATACGTACCTATTGACTCTCCAGCTTCAAGTGACCCAACTTCGAGTCTTCCAGGGCAGTGAATAAACCCCAACAGGGCCTCGCGCTAACAAAGGGGAGATGACTGCCCAATGTGGGCAATGACATTCGGGCCATCCGCCTAGTCTATCCATGACCCGCGGCGCCGCTTGGGACCGTTGAGTCGGCCCCCTTCCCGAGCCATGTGCTAACGAGAGTAGCTAACCAACTGGAGAGACGGCGCTGGAATGGTTGCTGCAAGTTTCTGTCTAGGCTCGTGGGGTCTGAATTACTATCTTCTTTCTTTTTCTGCGTCTTTGGTAGGCAGGCCGGTCGTCTGTGTCAACGGGCTTCTGTCCATATCCCCAGGAAACGCTGTTACAGTTTCCTCCAGAGCCCACGTTATACTTTGATATGCCGTTTGTTGAGATGCGGGTGCTTTGATACTGCTACCGTAGCACAAGGCACAACGCTGAGGCACCACCTGCTGGTTCCATCAAAGTCAACGGCTGTGGAGGGGGACCATCACAAGAGGGGCAGTTTAATTGGAATCCCCAACTGTCGTACTGTAGGGGAGGGGAAAGGCTTTTGTATGCCCAATGAGGCTTGACTGGTTGCAGATGGAGGGAGGCAACTTGTATACTAGGGCGAAACAAGTTGCCCTATGGGGTAGCCACTGAGGCAAGGGAAAGGGACTGCAACGATGAGATCCATCATCAGAGTAGTTTAGTTGCTTGTGAAAAGTGACGACAGAAAAAGACAAGAGATTTCTTGCTTGCTTGCTTGCTTTTCCGTTGATCTCCAGCTCTTGTCTGATGCCCCTGGAAGATTCATCACACACAGGCATGATCAGGCTCATCTCCTCCTACATTGCTCTCCTTCTTGTCTGGGTAAAGCTGATCCAGAACTCTCCCTTCTTTTCATATCAAAGACAAATCCAGCCTCGGGTTCACGAGCATCTCCAATTGCGACATCAGATTGACCCCCCTGTCTCCGAAACACCATAGATCGGGAGACTGCTAGAGCACAACCATTCGATCCCATCCCCTCGGCGCCGTCCCATCGGTTTTGCTTCTCCCATTCATCCTAGCCTCTTCTCTCTCCGCCCCTTGACCCTTTTGCCTCTTATTGCTCTTTTTTCCCACCAAACCATTTGCCTAGATCCTCTGGCACCCCGGTCATCGAACCCCCGCCTGGTCGACTGACTCGATAATTACCCCCTCTCTAGCGTTATAGAGGCCTTCCCAGCTGAAGGGGCCCAGCAACGGAACCGACTGATGCTAACTGGCTTCCCCGGGCACGACTTTTTCGCATTCGGCCAATCGCAGCGTGAGAGCTTGTCTATTTGGTTTCTTTGGTGGCCCTTCTGCTCGACTCACCTTGAGTTGGAAAGGATATCCGACTAAAAAAGACGAGGAGAGACAACAAATAGCCAAACGGAAAAGACGCCGCTTGGACGTTTGACAGCCACGACGCACACTCTCTCACTAGAATTGGCAGGCCTCTTTTTTATCCTCCCTCTTTTCCCCTTCGAGGGTTTCTTCTTTGACGTGTTTTTACGTCTTTCCCCCGCCACCTGCCACTTTCCATTCCGCCCTTGAGTCTTTCTCATCCCCTGAATCCTCTCATCACCTACTCTTCTTCTTCCTTGTCGACCGTGCATCAACTCCAACTCGCAAGCTCAAGTCCGGGATTCTGTGCTTCCCGCTTTTACTTACTTTACCACCTATAAGCTGATTCTCGGCATCGTCACTCGCGTCGACTTTGGCGCCGCGTTTCTGTGTGTGAGAGCTTGGTCGAGCTCCCTGGTAGTCAAACCTGGTTCTTATGACCTGGGCTACATCCTGGTCTTAAAATCAACCTACCCGCTCTTACCATCCGGCTTCCCCGTCCAGTCTCGTGCAGGGTGCGTGATTGCGTACGTGCGATTTTTCGCTCCTCGCTCGAGGGCACCCGTTGAAGTCATTCATTTACCTCTGGCTCACTCTCTTTGGCTGCCAGCTGGGGTTGTCCTTCTGTTCGAGACGAGACTCGGCGTCCATTCTTTGACAAGCACCGCACCTTAGGGCCTCGACTGTGCCCCGTCATTTCCTTCTGGTACCTGCAACTTCAACCAACAGCAAACCAACTTTTTCAAGGGCAATCGTTTTCACTTTCGATTCTCAATAAGGTCATTTGATCCCCTCGACTGCAGTGCATTCATCTGTGTTGCCCGATTTCGACACTGCCGACTTGGTACTACGACTTGCGACTTTCAACACCGGCCCGACGGACAGCACCATTTTCATTGCGGCTCAATAGGTTCCTCGAATCAACCCTCGAAAACGACTCCATATCCTCGCTTCCAGGTCATGATCCTGTAGCGATGGCTAAGAGCTGTCGCTGCGATTTCCCAACCAGGCCTCGCTACTTTCACATTCTACAAGCGCTGCAGCGGTCAGCGCATCCTGCACGAGGCTACATCAAAGTCATTAATTAGCCCATCCATCACCAAAAATACCCCCCGAACCAAAACCAAAACCAACGAAACGACCATCACGACGACGATTACCTCGCGTACCCGACGATCCATCACACCTCTGTACGATCCGTACGAGCATTCTTGCATCTGCCCGCTGGGCGACCAAAGTCCTCGCCATATCCTCTGGCGCCCAGCAGCAGCATTCCATACCCTCACCCGCTAAGCTTCCACAACCATGACGCCCCTCGCCATTTCTGTACCCGAAGGTTCGGGCTCGCCAAATGCAACCCGCCGGAAATTCTCATTGCACGGAAACCGACTACGAGATAGCGATAACAGCCCGGTACCTGGGGCTTCAAATAGCGACGCATCGCCCTTTGCCTCGCCGCTGGCCTCGCCGCTCGCTTCGCCGCTCTCCTCGCCTCGTGTCCAGATTGTGCCCTTTGGCTCTGCCTACAGTCATGCGCGTGCACCTTCGGACGAGTCTCTCTCAAAGCTGCCTCCTCTGCCAATGTCACCACGATGGGGCTCATTCTCGAACCCGTCCAAATTCATCATGCAGCCGTCGGTATCCAGTCCGGCCTCACCATTCGACCCTCAACCACATTCGCCCTTGCCTTACAACTACGACACCGCGGCAAGCACGCCCTCGGAATCTCGAAACGCCTCTCCGACACCGTATCCTTTGGCATCTAAACCATCACAGGCTGATCTTCGCGCTTACGACAACCCTCGGGCTCCAACGCCCGTGGAGAACTTCTCGCGGCCGCGGAAGCAGAGCATCCGCCAGCCAATCACAGACGCGGCTAAGCCACGGCCCGGCCCCAGCGCCCCAAGCGCTTCCAATACCTCCAGCTTCAGTACCGCCGATCAGTACCTGGAGCTCGTCCACTCTCCCCAACACCCCCTTTGGCCTCCGACACGTCCCCGCGGTCCTTCAGTGTCTTCGTGCCAGTCATCATCGACATATCATTCGGTGCTCTCACCTCACACAAACGAAATTTATGAACCGCGACCGCCTCGTGCTAGGGCCCCCAATGGTGCGACATCGTCTGCCGCACGGCCGCCCTTGAGCTACTCCAACGGTGGCTCGGCTTCCCCGAGCCCTGTCATCGCCCCTTGGATGAACGGTGAAGAGCTTCGTTCTAGCTTTCGTTCTCAATTCACCGAGTCAACTGCCCCGGGCACTGCAGTCACGGAACGAAGCAGTGTTCTCACAAAGGACAGCTCCGTCACCTCGCTCTACCACAGCCCAGAAGGCGAGGCCGATCCGGACGCCGACGCCGACGCTGACAACGAGCTTGACCCCGAACTCGACGAGCCGAGCCTTGAAGATGTTATGGGCATGTACGAGAAAGGCTTCGACGACGACGACGACGACGATTACCCAGTCTCTGATAATATCATGAATGCACGCCCAGCACCCTCGGTGTCGGATATTGGACCGCGACGAAGCTTGATAGAAACTACTGAAGACGAGGATTTCCCCCAGCGTGCGATCCCCGACTCCACCTCAACCTTGGATGTCGAGATTCGAATGTCCAAGATGATCTTCACCCATCCTGCCTTTACCTCTTCCGTACCTCATATCGCCGAAAATTATGGTCCTGGGATGGCCGACCACCGCGACTCGGTTAGGTCTCTCGATTCAGACCCTTCAATCAACTCTCAACAACAACCTCCCTCAGCCATGGAACGTGGCTCTACCCACCCGCCATCTTCGACACCTATCTCGCCGTCCATCTCACCACCCGTGCCAGCTCCCGAGGCCACCGAACGTCCCGGCACCCCTGAACCCGAGCGAGAGCCTGAACCGGAGCCTGCACCTGAGCCCCCTGTCGTCACCCCTGCACCACCCGCCGAGCCCGAAGATCCCGACTCCCGTGACCGATACGGTTTCAAGAAGGAGAACCAATACGTGAGTCGGCAACAGTACGACAGCTGGAATGCTGGTTACACCGAGTACCTGGCCCGTCGGAGGAGAAAGTGGACCTCGTACCTCAAGGACAATGGTCTCATGACTGAAGACCCCAACCGCTTCCCCGCGCCCAATGCAAAGACCAAGCGATTTGTCCGCAAGGGCATCCCCCCGGAATGGCGTGGTGCAGCCTGGTTCTACTATGCAGGCGGACCAGCCATTCTCGCCCAGCACTCGGGCCTCTACGACAAGCTGACCTTTAAGCGGGCTGGGGACGTTGATGCTGAGGCTATCGAGCGTGATTTACACCGCACATTCCCCGACAACATTAGCTTCAAGCCTCCCGGTGGAGCTCAGACGACGGCGTCGAGCAGCGCCAGGGAAAGCCAGACGACCATGACGGATTCGACCCGTAGCTCAAGCCCGGCGCCTCGCAGCGTCGAGGGTGAGCCGCCCATGATCTCGGCGCTTCGCCGGGTGCTCCACGCTTTTGCCGTGTACAATCCGCGAATCGGTTACTGCCAGAGCCTCAACTTTTTGGCCGGACTCCTGCTCCTGTTTGTCAAGACAGAGGAGAAATGCTTCTGGCTGCTCAACGTCATCACACGCATATACCTTCCGGGGACCCACGAAATGAGCTTGGAGGGCTCCAAGATTGATCTTGGGGTGCTTATGACGGAGATGCGCAATACGATGCCTGCTGTCTGGGACAAGATTGGCGGAGAGCTTGAGGCGGAGCCCAACTCGCGACCGTCAACGGCCAAGTCAAGTCGCCTCACCCGCGCACGACGCAAGGAGTTGTCACGCATGTCAACACCGACGGACCGGCTCCCACCCATTACACTCTGCATGACGGCCTGGTTCATGAGCTGCTTCATTGGGACTCTTCCTATTGAGACGACACTCCGAGTGTGGGATGTCTTTTTCTATGAGGGCTCTAAGACCCTGTTCCGCATTGCCTTGGCTATCTTTAAGCTGGGCGAGAACGAGATCAAGTCCGTGGCAGACCCAATGGAGATGTTTGGCGTCGTTCAGACTATGCCCAGGCGGTTGATTGACGCCAACGCACTCATGGAAGCGTGCTTTAAACGACGGAATGGGTTTGGACATCTGAGCCAAGTTCAGATCGACGAGCGGCGCCAGGAACGCCGAGCCAAGGCACAGCTGGACCTGGTGCGACAGGGCAAGAGTCTCAACAACACGTGGGACGTGGCTCAATCAGAAACAGAGAGCAGCAAAAAGTCTATATTCGGGAAGAAGAAGCGGTCACCAACTGGGCTATGATGGTTCAGCCGACTCACACCTGTACACTCTCACACACACACATACACCTACATACACTCCCTCACTTATCTCTTACAACTACTCATTTACCTTTCATACATCGGCATACCACATCTCATACCGAAACTCGGTGATGGAGACGCCGAGTCTAATTCATGGAATGGCGTTTGAACGGAAGGCATGGTTTGCTTCTTATTCGACCTAGCCGGCATTGTGTCTTGTATTTTACCCTGTTTGGGCTCATTTCTACACTTTTTACACTTTTCCCTTTTCATGTTTTCACATTTCCAATTACCCACCATACCTTGGGTGTTGTTGTTTACTATGTCTCACAAAAAAGAAAGGGGGGGCGGGATCAGCGCTGGACGGATGGAATGGACAGGATGGAATGGAACCCAAAAAAGGAACCTTGTTTTATACCTAATGACGATGGTTTACGGCTGCATTGCGAGAAGAACCGAAAAGCACTATACCACCCACGGCACCTCTGCAGGTGAAGGAGGGCTCCCGCAGGAAGGGGAACGAGCAGAGGGGAAGGGGTGGTTTGTCTCTTATAGAAGAGGGGAAACATGTACGAACTGGATAGAAGATTTCGGGAGGAGGAGTATTGTTGAGGCATAGATTTAGGGGGTGGATTTCATAACTTTTGATACCCCAATGGATTCAAGTACGGTATATCATGGCTGATTATCAACATGTGCTCTTGTTTATGTTTATGTCTTGTGTGTGTGTGTGTGTGTGTGTGTGTGTGCGTGCGTGAAAAAAATAAGTACAGGCTGAGACAGCTGACTCGGGGTCATTCCCCGATAGATCCATTCATTCTTTCATGGTCATGCTGTGTTCATTTTACTCGTCATGTTCTTCCTTTTGGTCTCCATGTTTCGCCAGATTATATCAACATGCTCAACGACGTCCCCGCCTAGAGTCTATAGAACGACGCCATCCCAGCGATAGCCTCGACCAGTCTCTCAAACAACAGGCGGAAATGACGGATCCCCCTGGGCGTACCTCTCAACGTGATGCCTAGCCTCCTTGTTAAATGCCTCCCTGTCGTTCTGGTACTGCTGGGCGATGCGCTCCTCGAGGGGGCTGTCGAGCTGAGGCTCCTCGAGGAGGTTGCGGAGGGCCTCGAGGACGGCGCGGAGCTTGGTGCTGGGCTTCCAGGCGTCGGGCTTGAGGAGGCCGAGGCAGATGTTGCCGAGGGAGTCGTCGGTGACGTTGGGGTGGTAGATGCGGGTGACGAACTTGACGACGGGGGGCTTGAAGGGGTAGTCGGTGGGGAGGACGAGGAGGATGCCGAAGCGGCCCCCGTTGTAGGGCGACGTCGAGGGGCCCGAGAGGACGACGTGCCAGGTGTGGATGGTGTCGTTGGGGGGCAGGGAGACGGCGAAGCCCTCGGGGGGTTCTTGGGAGATTTCGGCGAATTCCTGGGGGTTTTTATTAGTAACTTAAAAGACCCGGTAGCAAGGGAGAAGGGAGGTTGCCTTTTGGATGCGCTTGGTGGACATTGTGATGGTGTTGATGGTTAAGGCAGCGGGGAGCTCAGCTCTGGCGATGGCGCAGAGGGGGGAATTGAGATGGTAAAGGGAAAACTCGTCTTTTGTCTTTTTGTAGAGGTGTAACTCGTTTTGTGTGTGTGTCTGTAAATAACCAAGTCTCGTGCAGTCGTCGTGTTGTGATGTCGTCCGTGGGAAAATGAGAGTTGGAGAAGAGAGGAGGAAGAAGGAGGGTATGACGATGGTGGGGTAGGTTAATGCGTGAGGGACGGGCAGTGAGTGACAGTGGGGCTAGAGAGTAGGGCGCTGAAACGTTAGGGGGGGTTTGGTGTCTGTGAATCTTTGTCCAAGAGGTGCCTGGACAATAGTTTTTGTTGGATATGTAGGTATGCTTACACGCGTGTGTTTGTCTGTAGCTTGGCGGGTCTACGTAGATCTAGGGAAATACTGATGTGTTTGTTCTGTCATCTCAACAAATACGTGTAAAGTTCTGTCGCTCATTGGGTTTATTCAAGATGGAAGCTGAAAGATACCTATATAGATGATCCCCTTGCTCTAACAGCAGGCGCATGAAAACGCCATCAATTAAATAGTATCTCTTGCACCAAAACCTTTTCTTTTGTCTGTAAGCTTAGCGGCAGCTATATGCTTGGTTCCTGGGCAATCGGTCAACCAACTCTTGCTGCTGCATTTACGCTTTCAGATTCAGGCATGATCACGACAGTGCAATACTTGAACTGGGTAGCGTGAAATAGCAGAAACAGGAAGCAGGTAAAGCCAGTGATAGCACTTGATAAGTACATGTAGTTCACAAGATAACTTATATAGTGTCTAACAGACGGGCGTTTAGACAAGCGGCCCCGCTCGGTGGGCTCGGTGAGGCCCCCACATCACCCGCCGCCATCCCACCTTGACCTTAAAAAAAAAGTCGCCCAAGACATCAACACCAATCCAGACTATCACTAACTCTTGCTCAGACAACAGCCAGATTCCGCCAATCAACCACACAGACAATCGTCGCACATCCCACCGCTTCTTCCCAAGGGCCACCGTCGCTCTAGCCTTTTTACAATGGCCACCCACGAATCCCAAATGCCCTTTATCCGCAACCTCGCCTCAAGCGGTACCGTCCTCCTACTATACACTTACAATCCCCCGATAAGCTAACATTTTTCTACAGACCGCAAACTCCGTACCGC
>JAJODA010000162.1:0-115040 GCA_021730345.1 Fusarium cicatricum | reverse complement strand
ACTCGCTTATCAAACACGTTAATGTGTTAGAGTTTCTTTAGGTTGCATCGACGCTATGGCCTATTTCGTTCGCAGCTGTCATGGGGCTATTCCTCAAGACGCTCGCCCTCTATAGTGCTGAAAAAGGTTCGAGACTAGCATCGCTCGAGTTCCTCCTGACTAGTCAGACGACTGTCGCAGCCTTCAAGAACCTTATTATGCTATAATATGTGCGATCATGGATAGTAGGTATTGTCTTGGCATGGTGTCTAAGCCCCCTGGGAGGCTAAGTAACCGTTTGATCGTTATATCTTCGATTGAGTTCTACTAGCCAAAAGATCCCAGTGTTATACTATATGGGGAGCAATATTTCCGACCTTCAATAACTTTACTTTGGCAATTTGACAAAAGATATGACCGTGTTTGCTGGGAAATCGGTCTAAAATTCACTGATTTTCGACACTAGAAGCATTATAGTCGCATCGTTTTCTGCTCCGGACGTCTTGCTATCTCACGGAAACGGTTCTAGCGCAAACTTCGACGCTGTTGTTGATTCATTTGGGGGCAGACAACAAGCGGCTCAGCTTGGCCAGCGAGATCTGTGGCGGAATGTGCGAATCCCATTCATGGAACTGTTGCCAGAATACAATGAAAGAAAGCCCGAGACCTGGATTGAGGTTCCTTTGGATACGGTTGTGCCATATGCGTCGCTGGTTGGAGTTCCTATACGTGGCGGCTCATTGAATCGAGCCGGCAACTCAACAATGACGATCCAGTCGCATTACCAGACACTGTCCTGTGGACCTCAGTTTAATGGAACGAACTGGGTGAGAAACGACTCTACGAAGTTGACATTCCACAATACGAGCGAACCAGAACACCAGCCCGTTGAATGGCAATATAAAGGCGGAAGTGAGAACGGGGCCTTTCCAAATATCTTTCTGGACATTGCAAATGACACGATATCGGGAGAACACACGATATCGGGAGAACATTCGTTAGGTTGGATCAATAAATCCGAGCCGCCATCCAAACTCGGGCTGGTTGTTGGAGGAGTGTGTGACAATGAATTGGCCACCAACTCAATTATGCTTCGCATTTGCAACATCAGTACGTCCTACATTGATATACGAGTTGGATGTACGAGGTTGAGACCATTTGATGATCTTCAATGTCAAGCCGAGAGAGTTCGTCATACCCCGGGGTTTCCTATCGCGGGAAATCTAACGGCTATCTCATCATGGCAAGTATTATCGGGTATTGTTTGGGAAATGCCCTTCACTACAGCAAGCTATCATATGTCGGAACCAAGTCTTCTGGAAAGGTACCTCAGAGATCCACCATCTATGTTTCGAGGTCTGCACGGTGAACTCGATCAGGGGTCACAGAATCGACTAGGTTGTTTTCCCAATACACCAAGAAGTGTCTTTGAGGCGAGGCTTGCTACGGCGCTCAATACTGTTATTATGGCCACCTACAATACGACTATCCTCAAAGGTGGAGATGGTACCACACTTTTGGGTCGCGATGTGTTATGGCATAATACTACCGCAGACTGGGTAGAGTTTACGGGGAGTATCTATATCTTGGATAAGTTATGGATTTCTGTTGCATTGGTATCGACGATAGTACTGTTTGGTTGCGCGGCTATGAATGTCTTCTCTCGTTGTGTTATTAGAGCTCCCGACTTCTTAGATGGTGTGGCAGGGTTGACGAGAGACTCCATGTTTATTGCTGTTCCGCAGGAGGGTAGTGGGATGAGTGGCACCGATCGGTTGCATATGCTGAAGGAGGTAAAGGTTAGGATCTGCGACGTGAAGCCTGGATCAGATATTGGTAGGATTGCCTTGACAACCAATGTAGAGAGCCCAAAGCTAGATTGGGGAAGAGCTTACTCCTGATTGAGGAAGGCTGGGTGAGCGAAAGCTGATGCAAGTTCAAATCGATATAGTAGCTGTGGTGTCAATAATGATGGGGTCATAATTTAGTAGGAAATTGTTCCTTCATGTTTGATTCTCTGAGGTCCATTTAAGGGAAACCCGCATTGTTGGAAATGACATTACAACGTATGTATTAAGTAATTTCAAGAGACATGCAACTTTCAATGAACTTGAGAATATGAGCAGTCAAGTTTCGTGCTCAAATTGACTCGAGCTTGGGGCTTTGTGACTGATGCCTTTGAGGAGAAAGAGATACTAGCGGAATTTAATGGATTCTTGTCGACCTGGGGTTCTCAAAAAGCGCCCCATGGTAATCACCCCAGAGCCAGCTTTAGCAGCCTTGGTGGATACTAAGACAAGAACTTCGCATGAGCTATCGAGATTAGGAGAACGTGAATAATTAAGAAACATCTAAACTCTATTAATCGACCCTCTCATTACAACTTTGTCAAGGTACCAGTCCTATCCAGAAACGCCAAGTGGTTTCTCTTGATATCGCTTACCTTACGACACCTAACAAAACATGTTAGTCTGGGTACTTGGGGAGAAAAGGAACAAACATACCGGGAAAGAGCCATGGCAATCTTGAATTCATTCATCAGTATCTCCAACGCTAGCTCAACATCCTCCTGGCCATTATACTGCAAAAGTCAGCGCTAAAATCCATATATAGATTATCACAGCTGTGCTTACTGCCAAGCCCCAAATGGGTATCCGTCCAACGAAGCAATGTTCTGCTCCCATTGCAATGGTTTTGAACATGTCGGTGCCTCTGCGTATGCCTCCGTCAACGACAATAGGTACTCGATCACCTGCCGCAGCTGTGCATTCCCGGAGCATATCTAACGTAGAGGGCATGCCATCCAGTTGACGGCCTCCGTGATTAGAAACAACAATGCCATCGACGCCAGATTCAATGGCAATCTCAACGTCTTCGGCAGTGCCAATACCTTTGATCCATATTTGAAGCGAGGTATGACGCCTCAACCACGGGATTGCGTTGTCCCAGTCGAGCGACGGATCAAGATCTCGGGTTCCAGGAGCCTCACCAGGCCCATCAGGTTGACGTGAGCCCTTATCACCGCCGGGAACCACATTTGGCCACAACGTTTTCTTTGAAGGTGCGAATCTGTTGCGCTGCTCGCTCAGGCGTCGACCAAGTTGCGGTGTATCGACTGTGAGGACCAGGGCCTTGCATCCTGCTCCTATTGTCGTTGCTTGTCAGTGACCATATTGATATGTGTTAGAGAACGAATGATGCTTCACATACTCTCAGCTTGTCGCAGCAGCTGTAACGTGTGGTCTCGATCTCTGAGACCACCTAGGTGCATGACGTACGGGTTGCCGGTACCCTGCGCTGCGATATCCTCTATAGATTCTGTGGCATACATCGACAGAGCCATACAAATGCCATGCTTGGCTGCTGCGCGAGAGGTTGCGAGTTCACCGTCTTCGTGAACGAGTCTGTGCATAGCAGCAGGGGCGAACCCCCAAGGGAATGTCGTTTTGCAACCGAATAACTCCCCGGAACAATATACGTCTTCGACGTTGATCAAGACACGTGGTCGTATTTTGTAACGATTGTAAGCTTCCTCATTATCGCGCAGTCTTTAAGCGTGTCAGTTGATACGTCGTACTCGGTCATGGCAGACGGCTACCTACGTGATGAGATCCATTGCACCGTCCTTAACGTAATCTAAGAATACTAGTGAGCCAAGGAACAGTGAGGTTAGTTAGATTTACTGCATACCCCTATAAATTTTGCTCATGTTTCGTTTAGTAGCCTCCTTGAGGCCAGCAATTGTGTAGACAGTAGAGCCCGCTGGCTCCAATAGGGGGGTAGATTCAGACATGACGATGATACTGATGTGGACAACGAAAAACAGAGGTAATGATATGTTCAGGGGTGAGAATGACTGTCAAGGAATGAGTCCAAAAGAGGATTATTTTGGAAATACAAGAACAAAAAGATTGCGTGCAGCAAGGCCTCGATTAATTTGTCGACTTTAACACGCAGACTTGGTGTGACCTCGAAAATACTCGAGGATGTAGAGCCTTCAGACCTTTTTCATCATATGTAGCTTCCAAGTCCAGAGCCTGTTATTATACGACCAGACACAGACTAATCTCTAGGCTTTTGAGACCACATCCAGCGGCGATCAACAACAAATCAAGCATCATAGGTCGTACGTAACTGAAGCCCAACATACGAGTGGATGACATCACCTTCCATCCTTACGAGAATATTCCCTTGTTAAACAAGGTCTAGAGAAGCCACATGTTAGGTATAGGTGCATAATCTTGATGATGTACTCCTTTCCAGGGGCGTGAAGATGGATGGGGGGTGCTTGCATGAGATAAGGCACATTGTCGGATGAAGCTGATCTAAGATGACGGATCCGATGCCAGTCTTGTTGGCTGAAGCAGCAGAACTATACGCTAATCTGCACATCTACTGCCTGTCTTGTAGCCCTCAATTTGGTTCGGAGAACGCGCGTTCAGGAGAAAATTGCCGTTTGGCGTGTTTGCTATCTATCATGAACAACCCAAGTGGTTACATTGTCCATGGGTCCTCGCCAAAGCCGTATGAATAAACCCCAGAGCCTTCAGGGAAGCTCCCTCTCAACTATACCAAGAACTTAGTCTTCCTCCTTATCTACTTCTAAACCCATCTCACTACATACACCATGACTGTCACTGTCAGCGTTCCCATTTTGGACTTTGCCCTTTTCAGGAGCAAATCCCAGCACGACCGCAAGCAACTTGCCGAAGCAATCGTTCAAAGCTTCAAGGACCGTGGATTTGTCAAGTTGATCAACCATGGCCTTCCCGAGCAGACAGCCAGAGCATGCATGCAGAGCGTGAGTGGTTGATTACACGTTCTTTCGTCTGCCATGGCGTGGCTAACTCAAGGCAGTCGGAAGACTTTTTCGCTCTTCCTGACGAGGTGAAAGAAAGAATTGCCAACTTCAAGGGGCCTCATCCCCAACGCGGCTTCAGCGTGGCTGGTGATGAACAAACCTCCCAACTTAGACGAGAAAACCTTGCTGGACACTCAACTTACGCTGGCCTAAAGGACTCACGTGTACGCCAAGAGAAGATCTTTGCAGTTTTTTTTTCTTCAGCTGACAAAGATTGCAGGAACACTTTGATGCTGGTCCACGCCATGACAAAGAGTATCCAAACAAGTGGCCAACCGAGGAAGAGCTCCCGGGTTTCAAGGATCTGATGGAAAACTGCTATGATTAGTTCCAAGATACTTGCATCGACATCATCAGCGCCATCGAAACTGGTCTGGGCTTGCCCGTCGACTGTCTCGTCCAGAGGTGCAAGCCTGCTGCCAGTGAGCTTCGCCTCAACCATTATCCAAGCGTGGATGTCCAGAGGCTTGCAGGTAGCAAACTCAAGCGAACCTGGCCTCACACGAACTTTGGCATCATCACGCTCCCATTCCAGGACAGTATTGGTGGACTGGAACTCGAAGATCGCAGGCGCCCTAAGACCTTTGTGCCAGTGACTTCTGGCGACCACAACGGTTAGACGGTCATGGTGGTCAACATCAGTGACACGTTCCAGCGATGGACGAACGACGTTATAACCGCAGGTGTGCACCAGGTGTCTTTGCCGCCAGCTGTGAAGGGAAAGACGGAAGGCCTCTGTCCTGAGCGGTACTCGTCTGTTTTCTTCTTCAAAGCGCATAGAGAAACCTCGGTTGGTCTTGTGCCTTAGTTTGTTGGTGGGGGTGGCCTGCTCTGGACGATGAAATCAACGCGCTTCAGTACCAGCAGCAGAGAACGCAGCTGCTTTACTAGGGGGAAGCAGATATTTGTGGCTTTCTCCAAACTCATGAGCGGTCAGGGTGTTTTCGAGGAAGGACGGATGAGGCAGAATTAAGATAGCATCATATTAAATCACAAATTTCAAGGACATTTGTTCTATGTCTGTAAAAGTGGTGAGATTTACCCCAGTGACATCCCAGTATGCATGCAGGCATGTGCTACAACTTGCGTACAAGAATCTCAGCTTGTTGAAATTACTCTATTTTCTAAAGGATCAACCAGCTTCAGAGTACTACAGCCCATTCTTAGTTCAGAGAACGGACATGCAGGCACATCATTGACAAGCGACTCTGAAACTTCCACAGATGGGATGAAACAAGCGCAAAGACTGAAATTGTCGGTTTATTAAACCATCGTCTGGTCAGAAAGTATCGGCTCATTTTCCACCATCCATATAAAGAATGCCTCGGTGGAATTAAGAAGCCGTGGTTGATTTGAGCATCTTCTGCAGAAGCCCAAGCCCTGTCTTGATGGCTGCGTTAAAATTCAAGCTTGCAATGAGACTACCCGTCATTTTCATCATAGTCTGCATCACAGCATTGAAGTCAACCTTTGCGACCAGCGTCTTGACCACAGAAGAGAACATCTGGACGAAAATGTCTCCAGGCGTGCCCTTTTTCAAAGTTAGTCATGGGCCGCAGCATTGTGGATGAGAAACTCACCAGCACGGAGCGTATGAGCCCGGCAACGCGTCGAAATGACATTTTTGCCAGAACATTCAAATCAACAGAGGCAATAGACTGGCTAACTAGCTTCACGGCTCCTTGAGCTAGCTGGTCAACGTCAAGAGCACCCTTAGTACGTCAGTTTCGGTTGTCTACACCGATGACACCTTCACCTACAGAGTCTATAAGATCAATGATACTCTGGAGAGTGTCATGAATTGCTTCACGCTTTGAAAGAGGTGCAGCGTTTGCTGAGCCCTGCGAGGACTCTGTCCTCTTTGTGACCTTTGTATCCACAGAAGGGGCTCGAGCAATCATGTTGAGCGATTCGTGCATAGGTTCAAGCGCTATTTTTTATTAGAAAAGCCGATCTTCAGAACTTGGTAGGAGAATTACCGGCATTTGGGTTGGGCATGGATAGTGCATGCCCAGCTAAGCCGACAAAAGCGGCAGAGAGAAAAATGAAGAACTTCATTCTCAGATTGAGAGGTCAAGACTAAGAAAGATGGCAAAAAGGAGGTACAAGACAGATGGTGTAGTAAATATCTGAGCGGATCAGAAACTAACACTTGAAGAGTGGTAAAAGGCCTTAGATCTGAGTGTATTATATATGCCATTATTCTTCCCTTACCCTTCAATTGATACGCTTTTCAACTTCAACCTACATCTAGTCCAAGGCGATAGTTGGTTGGTCACAACGACATCACAGTGCATTGGTGGCTTTATACACTTGTCAATTCCTAGCAGAAAGGTCAACTAAACATGTGGATGCCAAAGGATGAGATGGGGCACTATTGAAGCACTAGACAGTAGAAGCGCGAAGCTGTGAGATACTGACTTCAAATAGTCTTGTTCTTATCTGACCCTGGCCCTAGCTGAGGTCTCACAAGTTCTACAGTAAAAGCAGTAGAGTTCACGACTTTGGCAGATACGAGAAGTTTGCAGAAGACTAAATCATCCCATCTTTTACGTTTCAATCTTAGCGGCAATAAGTCACCAAGACTTTCGTCATCTTGTGGATAAAGCCCTGCCTTATCATTATGTTCCATGGGGGAAACAAAAAAGCAGCCTCAGAGAGTCAGAACAACACTTGGCTATTTAGCTCACCTGATTCAAGTACAAGGTTCGAAGCGCCAATCGACACAGAGAGGGAATTGCCTCATGGCAACTTTGATGAGAGGGTGATATAGCCACTTTTAGCGTAACCCGACTGCCATGCGAAATGGAGGGCATCTATCCACGGCACATTATTTCCGATATTGGAGAGCTCAGTCCGGTAGCGGCGGTCCCAGGGACCAATACTACGCTTCAGATTTTTAGTCAAGGAGGATGGCGACATTACGCACACTCCTGAGAGTGAGTTCAATATATGAAGATAGTCTGCGAAGTTGATCATGATCAGGTTTGACTTACAAGTACGAGTTACTCTGAGGCCTCATTTCTTCTACCTTGATAGTCGTAGAGTTAGTCTCTTATCGGTAGATTATCAAACACTGACTCGGATGCTATCGACTTATCTCGAAAGAAGGTTGAGAAGCACTAAAAGAGCGACGAGCTGAAGTTAGGGTTTCTGCTGGTGCCGAACGAGCCGTGCCAGGCTGCCGCCAGCCAACCAGAATAGCAGTTACATCGTACCTTGAACTTAACCCGCAAATGAAGCCAAACTTTCGATTGAGAGTGTTCAACTAGATTGCACTACTCACTTCTCTGATCCCAAGTTATCAGGTAGCTTCAGAAAAGCGCAAACTTAAGGCTCTATGTCAGCAAAGATTGACTAAGCTAATACCAAACGAGCACGTAAAGCTTAACTATATATGCGCATTCTGGGTGGGAAGCATTAGTAGCCGAGGTACTGCATCCAATGTGTTAATGGAAAGCGACGGCTATGAGACTTTTAAGGTTATTAGCGTAGGATATCGACATTACAATATCCATAATAAGATATTCTGTATTGATACACGTAAATCTTACCACGGTAGTGGTCGTATAGCATCAAAACGCAGTGAGGTATAGTTTCTTTGCTAATATTATTATCATTAATTTGCATACCTGACTCAAGACTATATTGGGTACTCATACAGGACTCGGACAAGCTGACTCGGTTGGGACCTGCAGTGATTCCATTTACTACAAATATACCGCACCTTAGGTGCTTAGAATCCTTACTTAACTGGTCTTATCACTACGCATCATGAAACCTGGAGGCCTAACTGCACCTCTTCCAAGCGGTATATTGATTCGTATCCTGTATTTCCCTCTGACCAGCTATCAGTCTCGTAGCTACTGCACCTTTAGCAAATTTGTCCTCTAACTGGAAAACAGAAGTTAAACTCCAACCTTCAGAGAACACCTGAAACCTTGATCAAAACTTCACATGACCTTGGCCTCGATACTATGTAGACTTGGCAAGATGGGTTTCAAAAGTCAGAATGTAAGTCGGAATAACGTGGCAGTCAGGCAAATAGATTTTTATTAAACATGTCTTCGACCGTCCAGGCGAGCGTGTTGGTCACATTTGAAAAGCCCTGGCCTTTTCTTTGCAGACATATTCAACTCACAACTGGTTGCGTCGAAGGTTCATCGATTAGAGAGAAAGTAACAAACAGCCTGTCCCTTCGAGCTTCTTCAGCAGATATCCTCGTCGTAGATGGATCAGTCCATCCTTGTCAAGCTCAGCCAAGCATCACAGCGACACCCTGCACGTAGACAATGATAAAGGCCGAAAGACTCAGAGAACCCAGCTAACCGCGTAATTCTACCCTTAAGCAAAGATAGCCAGAAGCATGGGTGGAAGAAGGGCCAGTCCCACCGAAACCAGAACTCCATGAGGCCAGTTTGTTCCTGCACCGGCGGCAGTTGGAACGACGGCCGTGGGAGTCGGTGGCACAGGTGCTGCACCAGAGGTGGGCGTGGGGACCTATTCGTATTCTAGTTAGGCATCTGTTAAATTCGTGATTGTAGCTCAACTTACAACCGGTGGAGGCACTGGCACAGGCCCGGTCACAGATGGGGCGCCAGTTGTACCTGGGGGGTAAACCGGCGGTGGTGGGGCCGGCGCGCTCGGGGCCGATGGTGCGCTTGGGGCCGACGGCGCGCTTGGGGCCGACGGTGCGCTTGGGGCCGACGGTGCGCTTGGGGCCGGCGGTGCGTATGGGCCCTGAGTGGCTGATGCGAGAGCGACGGTAACGCCCGCAGCAGAACAAAGCTGGTTGGCAGTCGACAAGGCAGCTTACAAGGATGCGATGTTAGCAAACCATAAACCAGTGCTTCTCGAGGCTCTTGTGCCAGACAAAACATACCAGCAGCATCAGTTGCGTCGCAAGAAGTGCTGATACAAGAACTGAGATTGGGGCCAAAGTTGTTGGACTTGCAGACACACGCAGGGTCGGTTTGCGCGCAGCCACCGCTATTCTGAATGGCACTCAAGATACATTTTTGCTGAGGTTCTTGTCGTTAGAATACAAGTCTTACTTGACCATGATGGTAAGGATAGTCGTACAGCGCATTTCGGGAAGACATTACCACCGGAGCTCTGCGCTAGAGCGGAACCTGAAAGAAGAGAGGCAACGAAGAGGACGACGGCCTTCATTTTGATGGTTGAGCGAGCTGATATGATACGGAGGGTGTGATGATCAACTGCAGTAAGACAGATGGCACAGGACCGAGTGCAAATGGTATTATATATTGCAATGGGAATAAGCGAGACCGGATGTTCGGCTCTTCTAAAGCCCTGATCGAACTCAAGATTCAGGGGCTTGACATCTTTTAGCCTGTGTCTTGTTCCCGTCTATTAACTAATAGTGATGTCTATTGTCGTTGGCGATAAATACAACCCTGGATGGCCACGACGGTGTAGCGGCAGTTGTTAAGAGGTTACCTGTTCTCCTTGGTTTCTTCTAATGCTGCTCCAAAGGTTAATTATTCCCAGTTATTCAACACGAACTAAAGAACCTAATCGGATAAAACCGAAGCCGCAAGCTTAATTCCAATAGTCAAAACAAAGGGCCTCGTATTTCCAGCGCCAAGGCGTTATAGTTTGAGGTTGAAACAGAATGCTGCTGTTGAGCAAGGTTCAACGTTACTTCTTAGTCACTTCTTACGATGCCACCTTGAATGGGATGAATGCTGATGAGCAGCGGTCGCCTTCTCTTCTTATACCGTCTATCGACATCGCTGGAGCTCAATTAAGATATACTAGCATGCTGGATAATGCCCGAACAATTGACTAATGCTAGAGACACGCGTTAAAACACCAAGGCAAGAGATGTGGTTGCCCAAGTCCGGCATTTCAACTGAATTGACTTTGGAAAAATCACCATGACTTCATCAAACGAGGGGTAAATATCGCCGATCGGCAGGGCGAGCCTCAGGTGGCCTGATGAGGACAGAAGGGTAGTTTTTGACCAATCAACACAAGCTCTCTTTTCTCCAAGCTGATTCCAGATGCGCAGCGCGATGAGACTTGGAACAGCTAAGGCTCCAAGCTCTCAAAGCTCCTACTTTTCAGCTCACGGCCGAAAGTTGACCTGATGAACAAACCATGACCACACATCAAGACGGCACATTCTTCTCGGGTCCACCACGTAAGTCACGGTACCGGACTTACCGGTCCGTCGTGAAACAGGATTCTTCTGGTGCACATGGTTACACTTATCGGCAGAAGCGCTGAGGAGATCTGCGTACGGTGTACCCCGTCTTCTGTGCAGTACATGATGGCAACGGCTTTGTCCATAGCTCTTTCGCCCTGAACATCTCTACATTGGTGCATGTGCTTGCTGGAACACCGAGAAACGTGAATTCATGTCGTGTTCTGAAATTGCTGCAACATTCCGAAGTGATTGTGAGTACTCCGCTCATCAACTCACCTGACTCGAAGTCAGGGCTACAGGTTCTCTACTGGAACTCACGTTCAATGAGCCGTCTTGAGTTTTGTCTCACATTTTGCTGAAGATAACCGCATCACAACGACTGGGCTACTAGAGGCCTCATAATCCATGACGCGCTCTTACATTTGTCCTTTGCTTTTAATCTTTTTGCTTTTTTTTAATGAGACACTTGGTCCAACCGACATTCAGGGATGGATAGGTGATGCATCTTTGGCTGTGTGAGCTAACGTAAGAGCTTATCCTTTTTGAGCCGTCAAAATCCCGGCAAGTGGCCGTATCTGATGAGATGGGTTAAAGTCCACATAGCATGCATATGGAAAAGTGAAGACCATCCCGGCGAGCAAGTTAATACATGGCTCAAAACGAGTTAGCTTATTCAATGAGTCTTGATGAGAGTACCGTATTCTCTCAACAAATTGAGACGGCAAGGTGGAGTCATTAGATATCCACGGAATTTGAGGCATCCTCCGAGATATTGGTTAACAGTGGAAAACTGGAGACGTGAAGATTCCGCTTTGTCGTCTTAATTAGTTGAGAGAATACGGTAGAACTGCGATTCCGAATGCTCACCGTGTTCGCGCAGCCAGTTAAATTACCCATACTCGGAGTTTGACATTCTTCTTACTATACCGCATCTTCAAAATGAGCAGACTAGACCCAGAAATCTACTCAGATATTGCTATTCGTTCAGACGGACTTGACACTTTTTATTTTCTTTTGTAAGCCTCAACATTCAGCTTTCATTACAAACCCTCATCTCGTAGCCGCTAAGAGCCCACGTCTGACGCAAAGCACTGGTTGAGAAATGTGATCTTTATTACTGTGAAAGCACCTTGTCTCTGAGAGAGCAATACATAACTTACACAGGACACGTGTACTCGCGAAACCTTACATGAGGAGATTTCGCCCGAGACATCTATAACCAGATCATAATCACGAGACTAAGACAAGCTTGAATTAAGCGATGAATTCTGACTTGTCTCTAGATCTGTACTGCTAGAATTAGTATACTAAAACCCAATCAGGGTGCTTTTGCTTTGAGCTAGTTAATAATAGTGAGTTGACACTCCACTGCGTTGCGAAGTTCTTTCCCCCCCGAGCCTCAGGATATAACTCTTTAAGCATGTAAAAGAAACACATAAGCATTCAGCCACCGTGACATCGATCCCAAGAACATGGGGCCGATAAAGACAATTGTGATAGATTACGTGGGCACCAAGTCAAATGACAAGGTGGCCGAATGGTATAGGGTAGTTTGTGTTACCACACAAGTAAGTGCTCTGTATAACTTTCATAATTTGTCCGATCTTATTGGAAGACAAGCACTATTGGCAAGACATAGAGTAGTCATAATAATAATGAACGAAACTGACCGTTACATGCAATTTGCAGAGTGAGCCCGTTCCAGCTACCAGGAGATCTTGAAGCATTGAGACAATCCAGCGTGGCCGGGTTTGCAACAAATCAACCTACAGGATGATGACTGGCGGCGATTTGGGGAACAAAGCAAATAAATAAAAAGCAAGAAAGGCTTCATCAAACATCTCGCAAAGCAGATTTCTAATACCTTCTGTAGTACTTGGAGATGGCCGTGTGTCCAGGCAAGACATGGGACAGCGACACTGATTCTATTCCATTGGACTCAGGCAGCTTAACTGACAATGGGATTTACAATAGTATTTACAATGGTATTATCCAGCGACCCGGCTATCCTCACAGCAACCGTGGGGGTTCATGATTCATCGCTGCTCCCCTGTCGAGATCGTGCATGGTTGATCATTAGATGCTTATCGCTCCCCAACTTACCGCTCCGCAATCTATAATCCCGTAGGTATTAGCCTCGGGGATCCCAGTCTGCTTCTCTAGCCTAGTCGAGCATAGCCGCCCGGGCCCAAGACGGTAAAATGGAAGAAGTAAAATTGAATTCGCCAAAGACTGCGGCGTAGAAGATTCAAGCCGGCCAATACCAACACGTGTCGAGTCAGTCTTGTGCCTCAAAGCGGAATAATGTAAACGCCATTTATCTCCGATCCCGCCTGTCGCACGGAATGGCCGTTACGGGTCAGCCGACACGGACGAAACGAGGCCCCAATTTTAAAGAAAATTCCAACCCCCTTCACAAAACAAACAAAACCTTGAGGTGTTCAATCTCAACCTTAAACCCAGCCAGCAATTAAGTCAGCAGTTAAGCCAGCAGTTACGCCGCGCTTTGACAATGGCTCCCGCGAATGGAAACTCCAACGCAGACCCGAATGCGTTTCCCACGCGTCAGCTTCTCATCCTTGGTACGCTCTTGTCCTCAGACTCCTCACTGCTCCATCCCGAGCGTCACCCTCCCCCGCTAACAGTCCCATAGCGATATGCCGCTTCTCAGAGCCTATCGCCTTCAACTCGATCCTGGCGTACACCTTCGTCATGGTGAAGGATCTGGGCATAGATGAGCAAGATGCCTCCTTCTATGCAGGGCTTCTGGTCTCGGCCTACGCCGTTGCCGAGGCTCTGACGTCCATGGCTTGGGGTGTCCTTTCGGACCGCATTGGCCGCAAGCCTGTTGTTCTGTTTGGCCTTGTAGGCGTCGGTATCTCGAGCCTCATCTTTGGGCTGGCTGAGCGATACTGGGTAGCTCTCCTGGCGCGGTTCGTCGGCGGCGCTCTCAATGGCAACGTCTCTGTTATGCAGACAATGGTTGCTGAGATGGTCAAGAGGCCAGAACATGAGCGTGAGTTCTCCGAAAAAAAAAAAAAGACAAGTTTAGCCGAAGTGATACTAATGTCCTACCTACAGCCAAAGCATATGCCGTGCAGCCATTTGTTTGGACTCTGGGCGGCATCATTGGTTCTGCTATGGGCGGATTTCTAGCCCAGCCTGCCGTCTTCTACCCGTCCGTCTTCTCCAAAGACGGGCTGTTTGGACGCTTCCCCTACCTTTTGCCTAATCTTGTTTCTGTTGGAGTGGTGGCCATCGCTGTTATCCAGGGACTGTTTTTCCTCGAAGAGACAAATGTCTACTGCTCCAACGGCATTGGTGAGGGCATGCTGGACGACCAAGATGCCGAGTCTATCGCGGTGGTCGACGAGGAGGACGAAGAGGAGGCCCTTGATGAACAGACTCCCCTCATTCATGCTCGAAGACGCAGCCGACAATATTCAATCTCGACCTCACGCAGCCTTTCCCGGCCCCGGTTCGCCGAGTCCAGTCTCCCGCTCCCTGTCGAGCAAGACTTCATCGACTTGCGCCGCGGCTCATTCGGCACCGTGCACTCTCTCAAGCTCCCTGTTGACCTAACGCCTACTTCTACAAGCCCACCTTCAGAGGCAAGCAGCTTCAAGGGCAAGACGTTCAACTTCAAGGTCATCATGTTCGTCGTCGCTCTGCTGATCTTTTCCTACCATCAGATGGCGGCCAGCAGCCTGCTCCCTACGCATCTTCTCGACGAGCCCGAGGGCCCGTCTGGAAGACTGGACCTGCGCGGTGGCCTCGGATATACTGTGCATGATGTGGGCGTGTATCTTGCTGTCAATGGCGTGTTGGCACTTTTCATCCAGGCTATCATCTTCCCCATGTTTGTTGAGCGGGTGGGCATCTGGCACTCATTTATCTGGATGATTGCCCTATATCCCATTTCATACACCATCATGCCGTTCATCTCTGCCCTGCCTCCGTCGTTGACCTCGGTTGGGATATACCTTTCCTTGTTCATGCAGAGTTTCTTCGGCCTTATCGCGAGTCCTGTGACACTCATCCTTCTCAAGGATGCGGCACCATCGTCTCAGGTACTGGGTAAGGTGAACGGCTTCGCCATGTCTGGCGCATGCTTGGCGCGGACTGTGGCTCCGCCCCTTGTCGGAGTCATCTATAGCTTTGCTGGTTCTGCGGCTGCCTGGGGTAGCTGTGTGGTCGTAGCCTTGGTAGGCGTAGTGCAGCTTTTCTGGGTTCCTAGAAGGCGTTCTCACAACGACCATGGCACCGTGGACAATGCTATCATGCATTAGCCTGTATGTGCCCACGGGGGTGCCACAGCACATGGATATTTCTTCACTTGTAGTAGCCTGGTAACGAAGGATGAGAAATCATGAACTTTTCCAATTGAGAGAATGGTTGCTTAGTTTTTAGATTTTAGATCCTTTCTGTCTCATGTTTTGTACTGGAGTAACCTCATTTAACCATAAACTTGTAGCCGCATCATGCTGCGTTTCAATGAATTGTTGCTCAATTGTTCCTAGTAACTGCGTATACTAACAGTGTATCTCCAAACTGACTAAACTGCAATCGAAGTTGTTTTAGTTTGAAGATACTCTAGAATTCCTTCGAGCCCCGACTCCGACCCAACACCACTCTGCTTAAACCCGGTGAACGACATAGTTGGGATGGCTCCCATCGCACCATTCACGCCAATGGTGCCAGCTTCGAGGTCTTGAGAGAGCCTCAAAACTCTGGATATGTTCTCTGAGAAGACATATGCTACACGCATACTTAGCTTATGCACGGTTATCACAACGGAAACAGGTACTCACCTGCGAGCCCGAACTCGGTGTCGTTGGCCAAAGTGAGAGCTTCTTGCTCGGTCTCAAATGTTGTTATGGTCAGAACTGGCCCAAATATTTCCTCTTTCAGAATCTTTGCATCGCCTTTCGGGTTAGTGAATATAGTTGGAGCAACAAAGAAACCCTTGTCACCAATCTTGTGCCCACCCACTTCGAGATGCGCATCTTTCTTGCCGGACTCGATATAGGCCATGACGCGGTCGAACTGAGCTTGATCGGCCAAGGGACCCATAAAGGTTAATGGATCCTTTGTGCTCTTATGTTCAGGAACCGTACCAAAGAAGTAGAAATGGGCGGACAGTAAGCAGGACTCACACTGCCGATCCGTTACAAGCACTGATGCCTGCGCAAACCCCAAAGGGATGGTGGCTAGTGATCTTGTACGTCCCGTCTTCTGCAGGCATCTGTTGCCCGCGAATCTTGTCTGTCCACCCCGCATAGTCTTACTCCCGTTAGCCTGCGACAACATGTATTTGGATAGCGTCTGAGGATCACCATACAGCGGAAGAGCGAAACCATCATGCCTGTAACCTGGAGGGCAACGCTAATGGGCTGTCCCATGGCAATTGTCTCGAGCTCGGCTAGTTTCGAGGCGTTTTCTTCGACCAGATCTGCAAATTTATGCATACATGCTGCGCGTTGGACAGCCGTAAACTTCCGCCATGGCCCGTCAGTAAAGGCAACGTAGGCTGCGTCGACAGCAGCGTCAACGTCTTCCTGTCCCGCAACATGGACCTCATTTGTGACAAGGGAGCCATCGGCAGGGTTACAAATGCTCAGCTTTTTGCTAGATTTGGCGTGGACATACTAATTTCGAATTGGTTAGGAATGTGACATGTCCAGTTGGACGAGCCAAATCAGAGAATTATATGACTGACTTGGTTATTGATGAACAAGCCTGTTTCGAAAGATGCCATCTCGATTGCTGTGTCGAGTTGTAAAGCATATGGTTTAGATCGAGTCCCAGAAGGGAGAACAAAGCAGCCCTACAGTTGGGCTGTTCTTAAAGACCTCGGAAAGGCGGACAAGTGGCCTTTCCAAGTGTACTAATAAAGCTTCTCGGAATTAAGTAAGAGGACTTCAATCTATCTCCGCCTCCGCCTCCGCCTCCGCCTCCGCCTCCGCATTCACCTCCGCGCCGCCCCCACGTCCGCTTTCAGTTCCTTTTGTAATTCTCGGTTGGTCCGCTAATGGTTACGGAAAATCCTATCTCATCAGGAAGAAAGACGATATTCTGGAGGCTGTTGAAATATATCAAAGAGTCACCAGTGTGTCGTGAGAAGATAATACAGACCAGTGAGTCGTCTTGTGTGGTGAAGAGACAACCTAGCCGCATGATATTTAATACGAGCATTATAGTGAAATTTTGAGCTTACAATCAACTTTTAAATTATTGATCACACTAAAGCCAGTATTAATAGCGAGGGCTACCAGTTATGTGCGTCTGGCCTGGCTGGGCCATTCCCTCACCGGTCTCGGCCTCTAATGAACGAACCGCTGATGGGTGTCCTAACGATGGCTCGAAATGGCCCAATGCTTTTGTCTTATCAGCCTATTAGCACCAAAGAAGCGCCGTAGAACACAGAGATTTCTCTCTCTTGTAGTAGCTTAGTAAATGGGGATTAAAAAAGGTAGAGCTTCTCATGAGAGAAGACTTGTTTAGATTATGACAGCAATTACACGCCACATGGTAAACATTCTCGATATCACGAAACCGGAGTCGCCACCTCGGGGTTGAAAAGAGGGGAAGTTGCTCAGTATTCGAGGCTGCGACGTGACAAGGGGGATTGCATAACATGTACAGTACCAGCCACTCATCATACGCTTTTCAATCCATGGTTGCCTAGAACTCCCTTGTCAAACCACATGCCAATCACAAATATCCCTCATTGGCTTTTCTCTCAAGTGCAGTGCCACAACTACAACTCCCACAAGACGTTAAAGAGTTGTGTAGGTCAACTTCACTTCTTTGCTGCCGTGACATCGCATATCGTGGATATTCAGAGGTTGACACATCACCAACGTTGCGATACACCACAGGTTGTAACACTGAACAACCACCGCAAATCTCATGCGTGCTCGAAAGTAAACTTGTGAGTGTTACAGTCAAAACGTTTCGTGAGCCTTTCTGCCCCGCAAGTGTAACACACCACAGCGGTAAAAGTTCTCGTGAGAATGAGTACCAGCCAGGAAAATGCCCGTGACTCTGGAGAAGGAAGTATCGGCTCAACTGCAAATCATGCTTCGGGTTCAACGAACACAAGTATGGAGAGATCCCAAGACCTAGCTACCAGAATAAGCAACCTTACACTTGCGAGTCAGCGATATCAGAGCACAGGATCGGCGTCTGATCTTGCCAAGGCTGTTGAAATGGCTAGAGAAGCCGTTGAGAAGACCCAAAGCAGCGATCCCAAACAAGCGGGCCTCATGCACAGCCTCAGTTTGATTCTGCGTGATCAATATTACCACACAGGGTCCTTGACTGATCTCGATGATGCTATCAAAACAGCCCGCCAAGCTATTCAATCAACCGCGAAAGATGATCTAGATTGGTTCACCTTCATGAACGACCTGATGTTTATGCTCCACGATCGGTACGAGCATACAGGAGATCAAGACGATTTCATAGAGACGGGGGCGACAGCTCGGAAAATTGTCAATCAGGCCCCAGAGGACCACCCAGACCGGTCAGAGTACCTACATAATCTTGGCCTTCTCTTATTTGACCTGTCCCACCACACGGACGCTATGGACCCTCTCGAGGAGGGTATTGACATAGTTCGACAAATCGTCCGAAGGACCCCGGAGAATCATCCCAGCCGACCCGAGTATCTGCATACGCTTGGAAACATGCTTGGGGATCAGTACTATTTCAATGAAGGGGCGGTAGACCCTGCAGAGGCCATCCAGATTGCTGAAGAAGCAGTCAATGGAATTCCCAAAGATCATCCAAAGAAGGCAACATATTTACACAGTCTTGGGCTAATCATCGCGGACAAATTCGAATTCACGGGGGATGAGGACGATATTACCCAAGCTGTTGAGATATGCAGACGAGTCATCAACATGTCTCAGGAGGATGATCCTGACTGGTGCCGATGGTTATCTTCACTTGGAGACCGTCTGAGTGGCCGTTCCATCCTTACAGGATCGCTCGATGATCTTCAGGAGGCCATCAAAATCTCCAGACAAGTCACTGCTAAACCTCATGAGGATGATACATCCTGGTTCTCGCGATTTAATCATTTGGGTCATCGCCTCAACTCCCGATACACACTCACAGGGTCGCTTGATGATCTCGAGGAGGCTATTTCCATTGCCAGAAGAGCACTCGACAACGCTTTGGAGACTGATGATAACTGGCTAGATTTGATTTCTTACCTAGCAAGTCGACTTGGGAGGCGATACCTGAGGACAGGGGCAAAACCTGATCTTGAAGGGGCCATCGCTATCAGTAGAAGATGCCTCGAATCAACTCCAGAGGATCATCCATCACGAGGAAAGCTGCTCAATACACTGGGAAACCAATTCGCAAATCAGTACACTCTCACAGGAACAATGAAATGCCTCGAAGAAGCAATCAAGTTCGCAAGACAAGCAGTTAATGCGACCCCACCCGATGACCCAGAGGGAGTTTTCTGTCTTTCAAGCCTAGGGTCTAGCCTCGCAGACAGATACGAGCGAACGGCTGCCCTTGCGGACCTCGACGAGGCCATCGAGATTATGACAAAGACGGTCCAAAGGTCTTCGAAAGTGTCGCTAGAGTGGACCACATTTTGTCTTAATCTCGGGACATTTTTCCGAATGAGGTACAGAAGGTTGAGACTTATATCTGACCTTGAGAAGGCGATTGAACTGGGCAGAGCGGTTCTTAAGGCGCCCGTACAAGACCATTATGATCGAACGCAATACTTGGGAGGTCTTGCAAGCGCCCTGCAACTCCGTTTCGATCGCACAGGGTCTATTGGCGACCTCCAGGAGGCGATTGCTTTGAGGAGAGAAGCAATAGAAGCTACACCCAGGGACCACACTGACTGGCCGTCGAGTTTGTATTTCCTTACGCATGGTCTCGAGAGACTGTATGAGGAAACGAAATCGCTCGTTAGTTTGGATGAGGCTATTGATCTGGCAAAGCAAGCAGCAGATAACATGAACAATAACCATGTGCATCGGGCCGAATTTTTGATCAGAGTTGCAGAGACTCTTTCCAAGAGATTCTCGGAGACAAATGTCAAAGATGACTGGCAACAGGCCATTTCATTCTATGAAGCTGCGTTGTCGCAGTCTCAGTCGTCGGTCAAGACTCGAATTGCAGCTGGCAAGAAGGTCATCTTGCAATATAGCTATCAGCCAGATTGGCAGCAAGCCTACGCAGCGGCAAAGACGACTGTTGATCTGGTTCCTCAACTGGCACTTCGGTCACTTGGAAATTCCGACAAACAAGAACTACTCGCTGAAATAGGCGGGCTCTCATCTGAAGCAGCTGGTTTAGCTCTTCAGATGGGCCAGGACCCATTGGTAGCATTGGACCTGCTTGAAAAGGGCCGCGGAGTTATTGCAACGTCACTTGATGAGATAAAAGCTGATTTGACTGACTTGGAGGATAAATATCCCGAATTGGCACAAAGATTCACGAGTCTTCGTGATCAGCTAGTCGAGTCTGATTTCACAAAGGTCAGACAGAAAAACCAAGATTCCACCTGGAAAGTTGACACGAGTCGACGGTACGAGGCGGGTGGCGAGTTTGACGAATTACTTGTCGAAATTCGTCGTCAGCCAGGGTTCGAGGACTTTCTGTTTACTCCGACTGAGTCAGAAGTCAAGTTGGCTGCTAGATGCGGCCCTATTGTCGTTGTCAACAGCAGCCTCATACGCTGCGACGCGATTTTAATCGAGCAGAATAAGGTATGGACAGTGCCTTTGCCTGATTTCAAACGCACAGATATGGTAGAATACATCAGGAAAGGCACATACAGAAGTCCTCAGGTTCTGGAATGGTTATGGCATTGCATTGCAAAGCCTGTTTTGAGCGCCCTAGGCTTCACCAAGCCGCCGTCGCACAACAACTGGCCTCATGTATGGTGGGTTACAACGGGGCTTCTAACTAAGCTGCCCATTCATGCAGCTGGTTGCCATCGACAGTGCAACTTCGAAACTGTCATAGACAGGGTCGTTTCATCTTACCACACCTCTGTCAAGTCCATCATTCACGGTCGAAAGCATCCTATTCCGACCGCGGCGTCTCGCCAGGCACTCCTTGTCGCAATGGAGCACACGCCTGGGAGTTCTCATCTCCCTTTTGCAGCTAAAGAAATAGCTGTTGTTAGCGGCCTTTGTAAATCGATGTTCCTCAGTCCTGTAGAGCCAGGACCCAGGAAGCAAGATATCCTATCACACCTACTCCAGTGTGAGCTGTTTCACTTTGCTGGCCATGCTTTCACAGATGGTCAAGATCCATTAGAGAGTTACCTTGCTCTGGATCATGGTAAAGAAAACTCTCTCACTGCGTCGAATCTGTTTGAGACAAACCTACGCAAGAGCTCCCCGTTTCTTGCCTATCTCTCTGCGTGCGGTACCGGCCAAATCGAGAACAACCGCTTTTCCGATGAAGGAATCCACCTTATCAGTGGATTTAGGTTAGCAGGGTTTCGTCACGTCATTGGTACTCTATGGGAAGTCAAGGATGAGCTCTGCGTGGATATGGCGAGGATTACGTATGACGAGATAAAGGAAAGAGGGTTGACGGATGAAGCGGTTTCACATGGACTACACAAGGCTACGAGACAGCTCCGGGACCGTTGGCTTAATGAGACAGAGAACGATTATGGGTTTGCTGAAGCGCCAAAGACAGGGCATGAGAGAGTGGGATACGATCGCTTGTTGAGAGACGTCTTGCTGTGTGATGAAGAGACAACCTGGCCGCATTGGATTCCATACGTGCACTATGGGGTGTAACCTTGAGCTTATAGTCAACTTTGAGATCTTTTGTTACACTGGAGCCAGCATTAACAGATAGAACTACGAGTTATGTGCATCTGGTTGAGCCGTTCCCCGTCACCCTCGGCAGAGGTGATCATGGGGTCCGACAAGGTGAAGGGTCTGCGCCTTACTCGACCCTGTCATCAACCATTCGGTATATCCCGTTGAACGATTTGATGTTTGGTACCCTTTCTCTACATGCTGTATAGGCTCTATTATGCGAGTGAACACCGTGGTAATTAGATCAATTTTGGTATCTCATAGGCCTCGATGAATGGACCGCTGATGTTCGTCCAAATAGTGGCTTGAAATAGCCCATATCTTTAACACTATCAGTTTCTATTCCAATAAAGTGCAATTAACTACCAAGAGGATACGGTCGGCGCATTGTATATGATTAGGGTGGCACGCGTCAGGGCCAGCATAGAGATATTTTAAGAATACGTAGCGTAGATTAGAGCCCTTTCAGCTCCCCCAATGTTCTGAACCAGCCAATATCACTCGATTCAATGACTCTAGGACTCTGAGCCTTGTCAATGAATAGCTTTATCAACAATGTCCCAAGTATGACCCGCAACCTTGTTCAATTCGACGTCGCTCCAGCCAGGCTTGTTAGGAACCAAATTGCCCTTTGCATCGATGCAGCTCCAGAACCTGCCCTCCTTTTCCCCGGCGCTTGCGCATTCATAAGTCCCCTTGAGTAGGTTCTGAGCGCAAGTATCGGCAGTCACACCCACAACGAGGCTAAGAGGTCGCAGGGGGGCTCTCATGTACCACGGGAGCGTGTTGAAAAGGTCGGTCCTGACGATTCCCGGATAGGCGTGGATGAAGTGTCGTGTACCGCCTTTGGCATGTGACTGAATCATGGCATCATTCATTGAGATACAGTGGTCACCCGCGCTTGCAAGGCTGAAATGGGTCTTGAGGTCCAGATCGTCCCAGTTCAGCTTGGCAGGAGGGCTTCCGCGCACACCATCAAGAACCACCAGGACCTTTGCATCGTCTTTCAAAACTGGGCTGAGCTCGCGAATGAGTAGTTGTCGTCCATAATAGTGCAGCGCCATCTTGTAATCGATGCCTTCGGGTGTTTCCGTCCTTCCAGCCGTCGTGAGGATGCCTTGGGTGAGGACAAGAAGATCTAGGTTTTTCTCCTGGGCAGCTGCCTTGTACGCATCTGTATACTGCTTGATTGATTGCATCGATGATGCATCCAGCGGCCGGAACTCGATGTTGGCATGAGGAATGTTCTTGGGCCTGTTGCGGCCGCTGATGATGACGGTTGAAGCTGAAGAGTCGGCGGCGATACGGCAAGCGATTGCGTAGCCGATACCACCCGTTCCTCCAACGACAAGAGCTCTCGTGGCCATGATGTTTCTCTTGACGGAACGAGTCGGGTTGGAATGATGTTGAAAAGGCTGTGGATAGGGGCTTGGCCTTTGGAGATTGTTGGGCACGTGCGGAATGTAGCGGAGTTTGCGGGTCCCAAAGGATATATCGGACTTAAGAAAGGGCATTGCAATCTAATCTCTGTTTGAGTCAAGTGGCTTTAATGATTAAAGTTGACTGGCTCTGTATAAATTCCACGTACGGGCTCTCTAAGGTATTTTCATGATGTCATCCAGCAGAGTTTGAACAACAGACCCTAGAAGACTCATGGGGAATACTCATGCCGGCGAATCTCCACTTCATGCGCTGTACTCATAACCTTTACCGCATCTTCATTGCGTAAGTTTTGGCATGGGACCGTTTTGGAATGCGCAGGGCTGTCGACGAGTTACGAGCGGCCAACCGACTCATGCTGATGGAGTTCTCTGATGACTCTTGGATCAATGCACCGATAATAATAACACTCAATCTACTCCATGTGACCATCTCCGTCAATGTATGCTTTAGTCTATTCTAAACGCCACGCCACTGGCCGCCAGAACGACAATCTCAGCGGATAACACACTCCCTCGACGTTGCACAGTTCACACGACTGGAGAACCATCTGTAAAGCTGTCACTTGGATATTTGATACCAGCTAGTATTTGGAGGTGTAGGTGCAAATACGGCTTCACAGCATCAACTGAAAACATTGATCGAGCAATTGCACGGTCACTACATGCAGTTATCCTTCAAAACCCCTAGAGCTACCACCCGGTACTAGTCTTCCGCTGACTTTCTACAAGGTGTACCTAAACCCTTCCCTACCTTCACAGAGGAATTCTCCTTTATCTGCTCGCTTATTCTGGACGTTGAGTAATAGCGTGGTTACGATGGCAGTTAACACGGCTGCAACGTTGATGGCCATAACTGCAACGATGCCTGGAATATAGTTGGGTGCGTCCTGTTGGCCTATCTCAACGTTAGCTTCCATCGTATAAGACTACCCATAGTTTTAGAGTCTTACGAAACACCATGCTCGAATAAATGCCACCAACGCCACTCAAGCTGATGAGGATGGCGGTCGAAACGGCACGTCGAGAATCGCCCACGATATTGTTTGCCTGCCAAGCCAGAGTTGTTACCACCAAGCCGTTTGCGCCGGCAACTCCAAGAAAGGTGCCGATATATCTGGGACTCGGGGAGTCGAGAAACCCAGTCATGCAAAGTCCTACAATGCCAATCAAGCCTTGGAAAATAACAAACGGGCCCCGTAGCCTCGTTTTGTCAGCAAGCCACGATATGAACATGGCCTCGACGACTGAAAATAGGGCCGGAGGTGTGCTTAGAATGAAAGACAGCTCTAGAGAGTAGCCAAGCCCGCCTCGAAGAATGATGGGAAGAAAGAAAAGGAAGGCGTAGACTCCGACTGCACCAGCCATGTACATCAAAGAGAACGCCCATGGTTTCCAATCGGCGGCTGTCTTTAGAATTATCTTGACTGTGACTTTCTCACGCTCTTCCGGGCCACGATCAGCTGCTAATCTGGCTTTGACAAATTCTCTTTCTTCTGGCGTAAGAAACTTGTTTGCCGTGGAGTCGGGGAAATCAATGATGATGAACCACGACCCTATGCCAGCAACGACTGTGATGACGCCCTCGATGATGAAAATCCATCGCCATCTGTACGAGTGAGCGGTGAAGTGGGAGGAGATGCGACGAAGCACTCACCCTTTATATGAGCGATATTTCGATATTTGAATCAGGCCGTAGGCGAGAATATTCGCAAAAGCAGACAAAGCAGAGGCTGTCAGGAAAAACCCGGCCATTCGCTTCTGCACCTCGTATCGTTTGTACCACGAGGACACCAGGTAGATGCAGCCTGCGCATCTCATCAATAAAGAGGTCAAATAGCCATGTTAAAGACTCACCTGGAAAGAATCCGGCTTCAAATACGCCGAGAAAGGATCTCATCACAGCAAAAGCCTTCCAATCGTTGAGGAATCCGATACCCAGAGAAACCATTCCCCAGGCAAATGCCAAAAAGGCAAGCCAGTTTGCTGCGCCGAGCTTATGGATGAAAGCGTTGCTGGGAATCTCGAAGAGGATATACCCGATAAAAAACACCATAAGAGCGACTGAAGCACGATTGCCCTCGTCAAGGCCAAGGTCTTCGTCCATGCCAGAAATGCGAGCGACAGCAACGTTGGATCGGTCCACGAGGGCGATGGTGTAGAGACAGCCGAGGACGGGCAACAGTCGCCAGTCGATTTTGCGAAGGACTCGTTTTTCGAACTTTGCATCGTACATGCCTTGGACATCTTGCGCGGCCTCGACTTGTTCGATGTTCTCCTTGGACATGTTGGAGGTGTCGTCCATGTTCATAGTCCATCCAAGAGGTCCTCAAAGATCTTATGAGAGCACCGAGTTCAACTTGGTCGAGTGTGGTCCGTTATATAGCTTGAATGTCTCTCAAGTGTAGGAGATGAGCGTGCAAGCCTCACGGAAAAGTACGTGTGTTGTATATCCATCCCTTGAGACATTCTTAACCCCTCTCGGTGTTCACGTGTGTAGGTTGCCGCTTGTGGGTGCTGCAAAGACAAGAATCTTGGAATTCGGCCAGGGCGGCAGCCACCATAACCGGACCATTGCCGATGACCATAGCCGGCCAAGAATCACCATAGCCTATGGATTGTTACAGTATCACGTTGTGTCTCTGACTGAGCCCGAGTCGTCGAATAGAATCAAGCATCAGTCTGGAGAACAATAACCGACGTATGCGGGGTAGAATGATCGGCACTGGACTTGACAACAGCCAACAGGTGAGTCTGGGGCAATCCATGTTTGTCTCCTGGACCTCCCTGCACTCAATGGAACTCCAGACTTTTCTCCGTCCGCCGAGGGCAATCTGGTCTCATGGAGTCTCTTAGCGAACGGCAAAGAGGCACAAAACGTGCGCCAAACAAGAGTCGGAGAAGAGGTACCGCTTGTGAGCGATGCAACAGGCGAAGAACCAAGTGCGACGGCTGGATCACGGGCGTGCCTTGTTCGGGGTGCAGAAAGAGCAATAACCACGCGCTGTGTACCCTCATCAAGTCACAACGCAGACGGTAGGAGGATATAACCGCCCCAACTTGCCTCCGATATATTCTTACCAATAACTTTAATTCTAGGGGCCCAGACGGGCGGTACACGTTACGGCAGGTGGATGGTGAATCGAGCAAAACCCTGGTCAATCTCACCAGTGAGGCATCGACGCCTGCACCGACGGCTAGCCCGACACATACAGCCCCGGAGGGTCCAGAGTCCAACGGTAGTAACGCCACTATTGTCTGCTCGGATCTAAGCGGTAACAACGCGAATGTTGAGCATGAGTTACCACCGAGCGTTGATACGCTTGAGACGCGTGCCGGAGGCGCTTCGGAGCCAAAGGAGATAAGATTAAAAAAATTGACGCACAGCCAGGCTTTGTCGGTGAGATTTGGTACGCATCATATGTCATGAGGGGGTATGCGCCGGGCGATACCAGCTTTCATCGCCCCATCGATGAATGCAACGAGACCGTTCAGAGCGTATCCCGTGATGCACAGAAACGGCAGAGTACCAGGAAACCGCTGCCGCTACAAGAAAGACCCAAACAAGTTGGCCTTCCGCCTCCAAGGCTGATGGAGCGCCTCATCAAAGCCTATTTCGACCGGTTTCATGCCTTCTGCCCGATTCTTATCAAGAAGTCTTTCTTTTCATCACTACATGACGGAAGCCTGCCAACAACACTTTTGCTGAGCGTTCTCTTCGTTGCCTCTCTGCATTGTGACCTGGAGGTTCTGCATCTGATGGGCCACAGTACCAGACTGGATGCGAACCAACATCTTTTCACACAAGCAAGTGACTCATTCAACGCGGACCGTGGATCTGACCGAACCAACATGGTACTGTCGTCGTACTTGCTTCACTACTGGTTTGGAAACCCTACCACCCATCGAGATTCCCACTGGTGGCTTGCTGCGGCCATCAGGTCAGCTCAGTGCATGGGCTACCACAGGGATACTCAGAACAGTCGTATGTCGCCCGAGGTAAGGTCGCGGTGGAAACGTATCTGGCGGTGCCTATATGTAAGCAACATATCGTGTTTCAGAGATACCAGCTAAATATTTAGAAACGGGACCGTCAAACAGCGATCTCTACTGGCGCTCCGATGGTTATTAATGACCTGGACCATGATGTCGAGGAGCTAGTGATGGGGGACTTTGAAGACGAAGCTCCAGAGACTGCTCAGTATATCATTTCGCAAATAGAACTCAACAAAGCTGGTAAGAAGAGTCTCATTGGATAGAGAGTGAAATAAGGAAAGCTGACCAAGTAGCGGCACGATTGTACTTCCTCCGCTGTTCTCCCACACGCCTATCTCTGAGCTGCGATTCCTCTACGCCCCATAGTGCCATGGAAGATATCAACGTGACCTTGAGGACTTGGTATGAAAGCTCTCATTGCCTGAATACTGCCGGCAGAAATCATCATTTGACCCTGAATCTGAAAGTATGCTACTAGTGAGTATCTTCCATGGCATTGCTGAATTGCTTTCCGCTAAGAAAAGTAGTTACTATTTCATCAATCTTCACCAGCGGCTGCAAAGGCAGTGCGCCGGGTCTAAAGACACCAAGCTTGTTCTCGACGCTGCAACACACGTCTTCTGCTTGGTGGAAGACTCCCTGCTCTATTGGACACCAGAGCACTTCCCAATGATATGTAAGTCTGCGGTCTATCTCAAACATCTGTCGAGTTAACACAAATCTCTAGTATCTCAGCTCTATTCTCTGCCATGATAGCTCTTATGGCCGATGGCAGCATCTCACCACCCAAAAGTGATGAGCTTCTGTGCAAGATTCGTCCAGGTCTGCTCACACTCAAACAGTTTGAACCAGTCTACGTTCTGGCACGGTGGATCCGGAACTTCTTCATGGATATCTTGGATCGCTCCAAGCCTCACAGCGGCCACCAGCTGTTGTATACACACGAGCCAACTGGAAGTGGCAACAGCCATCAACCACAGCCAGTAACACCCGAGAGTGTTCCGATCCAAGGGGGCACGCCTGTACTAACTAACTTGCCTGAATATCCTACACCAAACTCTGCCCCTACTGCAGACGAAGAAGAACACTTCATGTTTGACGATGGCACACACGGCGGTGCGCATCTTCCTGCCGAGCTGACAGATGACATGGGCGGATTCTGGCCTACATATCTGGCAAATGGGGTATTCTCAAGCAATCACATTAATGATGTGATGGACTTTCTACAACCCGACTCAAGCCAGTATCAAGCGCTGTACTTTCTAGCTGATCTCGGTATTGCCAGCTCAGAAAGCGTATAAGTCAGCAGGTGTTGGAAATGTCGCAGCTTCAACTGCGCTGTTACTCCTGCCTTAGATAGTGACGAATGTGTAACGCCAACAGTCTTACATGGCTGAAGGTAGGGAAAATATAACAAGTTCGATACCTCCTGTTACAGCCTTGCCAGTGTGAAAATCACATATTCGACAATGGCAGAGTAGTAGTAGCAGATTCTGAACTTACCGCAGAGTAGAGATGCTTAGTTGCTCAGCAAGAGTGTGCACTGCTCAGTAGAGGTTTGATTGTCCTGCTTTTCAAGCCATTCGTGTATGACCGCTTAAATAGCGAATTGCGCCAATAAGATTCCAGTGAGCCTAATTGAGTCAATGACTTGACCACTGGCTCTGAACACGTCAACTACTCCACGTCACTTGAAGCCCGAGCCTCCGAGGCAGCCATCCGAGCCGTAGCCGATGGCCGTTACCTCCATAGCCGATTGCAAACACAGCCATAGCCGATTGCAAACACAGCCATAGCCGAACGCAACCCCATCCTCACTGACGAGACATTACAGCAAAGACTGCTCAAGTAACAACAGCAGAGATACAAAGAAAAATATGGTTTGAAGGCTGACTGCTATTTAAGACTTTGGGTCGGAGCTTGTGCTTGAAAGCTGCTACTCACGTATACAGCTCTCAGGATGTTGCCCATCAGAAGGATGAACTCAGCTCCATATGGAGCATTGCGACAATTCAAGACTGGGGGTCTATTCCATCAAGCATCTTTATTTCGACAAGTTCGACCGCTCTCATACCCTAGTCAGGCGCAGTCAAGGCCGCAAGGTCATCGCACGAGGTATTATGGTAGGTACACAGAAGCCCGTATGTTACGTATGGCCTTTACAATATACTAATGGTCTGGAAAAGTCTGTTCTGGTTCAGCTTAGCAGCAGCTGGCGTTGCAAGTGCCACATGGTTATTTGATCCATCAATCCAGCTGCGGCTGTCATCAACCCAAACGCTCTCCGAGACTCCCAAAATTCACCATAATATTTCCATGAAGAATATCCAGGCGGCATGTAAAGAATTTGTTGAAATACTTGGGGACGATCAAGTTTCAACAGACAATCCTGACCTCGTCACTCATTCTGGATCAGATTATCAATCATACGCCTGGTCCGAAGAGACTGCCACGCTTTCGCAAGTGATATTATATCCAGAAACTACTCAGTAGGTCTCAGATCTAGTCAAGATATGCTCTCGGCGCCGCCTGCCTGCTACTCCATACTCCGGGGGCACATCGATCGAAGGCCAATACATCCCCCATTTCCAGGGGGTTTCGATCGATTTCAGTCACATGAACCACATCGTGGAGCTGAACCCTGTCGACCTCGACTGCACTGCACAGCCTGGAATCGGCTGGATGGATCTAAATGAGGCGCTTGTAACTCATGGTCTTTTCTTTCCTCCAGATCCAGGCCCAGGCGCCATGATTGGGGGAATGGTTGGAACTGGCTGCTCCGGAACCAACGCCGCAGCGTACGGAACCATGAATGACTGGGTTCTATCGCTTACGGTTGTGCTCGCCGACGGTTCCATCATCAAGACGCGTCAACGAGCAAGAAAGTCGAGTGCAGGCTATGACCTGACCAGAGTATTCGTTGGAAGCGAAGGTACTCTTGGATTGGTCACCGAAGCAACCCTGAAGCCGGCTGTGAAACCTCCACACGAAGCAGTCGCAGTTTGCACCTTTCCGACCCTGCGTGCAGCGGCTTCTGCCGTACATGAGATCATGTCCAGAGGGATTCAAGTCGCCGCAGTCGAGATCCTCGATGAGGTGCAGATGAGAAGTATCAACGAAGCTGGTTTAAAAAAGCTCAAGTGGACAGAAGAACCCACACTCTTTTTCAAATTTGCGGGCAGTGATGAATTCATTGTCAACCACATTGCTAAACAGGTCGGAAGCGTGTCAAAGAGCAACGGCAGTATAAAGTACACCTTTGCTTCTAGCGAAAACGAAAGGAATGAGCTATGGTCGGCTAGGAAAAACGCGTTATGGAGTGTGCTTGCTCAGCGAAAATTGCCGACAGACAAAGTTTGGACGACAGATGTTGCTGTTCCTTTGAGCAGGCTCCCAGATATCATCGAATTCGCCAAGGCTGATATCGAAAAGTCGGGCCTCGTTGGCTCCATCGTCGGGCATGTAGGCGATGGCAACTTTCATGCCTTACTTTTGTTTCCAGAGGAGAAACGATCGATTGCGGAGGGAGTCGTCCACAGAATGGTTGACAAGGCCCTTGAGATGAAGGGCACAGCAACTGGTGAACATGGCGTTGGTCTTGTGAAAAGAGACTATCTTGAGAAGGAACTTGGGAGAGAGGCAGTGGATGCAATGAGAGCAGTGAGCACTATTTTTTCTTTCTCTTGTTAACCGTGTTGAGGCTGACCTGGAACTAGATGAAAAATGCATTTGATCCGCTCTGTATATTAAACTGTGATAAGGTAATCCGTATGCAGAAGGTAACGGTCTGATTCAGCGGCTCGATAGGAACAGTTGATCTGAGTAACACTACTATAGTCAACATAAGTAACTGTGTTTATTTGTATGTCATGCAAAACTGAGTGCCAGACATATCGCGCACGGAACCTGGGAGCTAATGGGGCCTGAATGACATGAAAATGAGTCAATCATTATGATTTATAAACTGTTATAGGCACCTGTAAGCATAGATTCATCTTGACCGGTGAGGGGGGGCCACATTAGCTTTGGATTTGGGATAGTGATTTCCAATCATCAAGTGCTTTTCTTCTGACCAGCCTAGGCAATGACTCATGAGATATATATACAGATCAAGGCAATCATTATGAAAGCCCCCCAGCCCATATTGGTACATCCCCGTGCGGTTCCGCTCGAGGTAGTCGAGGTAGCAGTAGAGGTTGGACCAATTATCAATTCAGTAGCTGTATCTCCGTCGATGGACCTCTCCGCCGTCACAGTTATTGGGTCCCTGGTCTTGGCACTCGTTAGTCGTGGATTCTTATCAGTCACTTGTTTACGCTCTTACCGCTGAATCATCTGAAAGCTCTGTGGCAACTTCACAGTTCCGAAACTCCCAGATATCCGATGTAATAGGGCTTTTTCCGAGACAGGATTTGCTCCCATCAATGTTACACACCGATGCAAGAGAGACAATAGAGCTCTGACAGCGGCAGCTATTGACATCTGCAAACTTGGCATAGGAGGACTCGCACGAGGTAATGGCTTGGCTCCGTTGGGCGCAGCTCTCGGCGATGGTTTGGCATGTGTCTTGGTCTATCGTTCTCGTGGGACCGGACACACTGGGGGTCGTGATGTCGTCTGAAAGGTAGGGACTGCATGTGTCTTCCCAAGTTGCAATCTCTTCGTCAAAAGAACTATCCATTGAACTGCCGAGGCCGCATTGCCTGAATTCGCCCTTGCATCTGGATAGGCATCGTCAGTATTCTCAAGGCTCATTTACAGTGAAACAGGCTGACACCATTCTTACCCGACATAGGCATTTAGAAGCTCTTGGGTGCAGAAGCAGTCGATGGTTTCTTTCTTGCTAAGATCGCTGCACTTTTTAATAATTGCATCGACATTGTCGCAGTTTGGGAACTTTGTGATATCTCCTACGCAGTCGGTTGGGTGAGAGGCTCCATGACGGCGACTGAATATGGCTGAGAGAGCTGCAAGAACAGCTGCAAACTGGTTAAAAGGAAGCATCTTGATAGAGAGTTGAGGATGAGTGGTTGCCGCTCGCTCGGCTTCGCGATCCTCGCCATATATAATAACCCTCCGTCAAGAACCGGAGAAAGCCAACAATGACCTATGTAGTACCATGGTATTGTAGGCTGAAAACTCAAGCCGCGGCGCTATTCTAAGTTAATACTGTAGTTCCTGTCCGGCTGAGGCTGGGAGGATCTAGGCCCTATGTGGCTTGAGTCCTGCCAACTAACAAAACGCCAACGGTGACAGTTTAGACTCATGAGGCTAATGGTTACATTGGCTTTTACTGCTCAACAACCACTGAGAAGCCGACAATGACACGCTAGGCGGAAACTCGCAAGAAATATGCCTAGTGAGGCTAGAGATGGTCATATAGACGGATGCTGGTGGCAGTTCATTTAGACCATCAACGGCAAGTTCCATTTGCCCTTGCTCAACAATCACTGAGAAGCCAACAATGACACGCTAGGCAGAAACTCACAAGAAATATGCCTAGTAAGGCTAGAGATGGTCATGTGGACGGATGCTGGTGGCAGTTCATTTAGACCATCAACGGCAAGTTCCATTTGCCCTCTGATTGGGCGTTTTCTTTCTGCTTTCAACACATCTGCATTCTTCAAGATTCTGCCTGACGTCTGCTCGACCATTTCAAAATATGTGACCCCTCCAGAGATTTATGCTACTCAAATTTGAAGCGTATGGTGATCCGACCAGCTGATGCACAAGACTTACCTACCGCTCAAGTACACCGTTCGATAATGTTCAAGGAACGCCGAAGGCCTTCTTCGCAAACCCGCGGTACTTACGGGTGCCTTTCGGGGGCACTGGCCTCCCAACCCACCAACACCTATGGGTGGTTATCCCAAGCCCTACGGTGGCCATCTCTCCTGGCCTTTTCCATCCTCGACATCGCCCTCGCCAGTACCATCATTGCCCTGATCATCATCTCCTCGAGCAAGGATGGGTTCGTGACTATCCCGTCCCGGAAAATCACCTCGACTGGCACGATCGGCCTGGCCGGAGCAGACCCTGTCGACTTTAATATCTCTTTGGACCTCGGCGTACTTTGGACGTCTCTGCCTAGTTTTGTATTTGCACTCTTTGGTGCATACTGGGCCTGGATATCTGGAGCTATTTCTGAACGCCAGCCGTATGTCGACTTGCGTAAAGAAGGCGGCGCCGATGCGAAGACTTCAATATTGTTGGACTATCGCGCCGTCCCAGTCCTTTGGCGCTGGTGCGGAGCGTTTCGAAAGTCACACGGCACAGTTGGATCAACGACTCTGCTCTCTGTGTTACTGACATACGGCGTTACCCCCTTCGCGGCACGTCTCTTCGTGCCCCAGGTGGTATCAGTATCAGCGGCGCTTCCCATTACATTCAATACAACCTTTGACGAGAACAACATCAACGCAACACTTGACTGGCGTCCCGTGTTAGACACGGTTGCAGCCACGCTGCTTTACAAGGGCAACACCATTCCTTGGACAGACGACCAGCATGCTTTCCGTCCATTCTCCCCCAAATCGCGGGTTGCAGCTGGAGGGAACATGGCGGCGAATACTACAGCGTATGCCGCCTACCTTAGTTGCAAACTGGTCGACGACTACACCATCACGTCCAATGATAAGACTGTCGAGGTGGAGGGAGACGACAGAGGATGCAGCTTCAAGCAAAGTTTTGATGTTGTCAGCTCACAGAAGTCATATTTCAAAACGACGGTAGAGATGGACTGTTCCGCCCAGGCATACTATAGCCGCCTTGTGTTCACAGCCGCCAAGTATTCTTCTTCGACGCAGAACAACCTGGACGACATCAGTGTCATATCTTGTGCAACTGGATACCGGCAAACGGCAGGGATCTTGAAGGTATCATCATCCAACGGCTCTCCAATCATACAATCCTTCGTCGAAACGGGTAAATCAGATACCAGCCGGCCAAAGCTGTGGAGAGTCTTCGAGCAAAGCATCCTGGGGCCAGTTTCGTTCAACCCACAAGCAGAGTGGTCAACAACAGACATGGGTAGCTTGATACTGTACTATGCCCAGCGATCCAAGCCCTCAAATCCTTTGGCGTCAGATGTCCTTATGGATGCAATTTCGGACGTCTTTACCGCCATCTACCTTAACGCCGTTGCCATTCACGGCTTTAGCTCACTCTCAGCGCCTGAGTCAGCTACTGGAGAGTCATTCATTCCTACAACCCGGCTCTTTGTTGTGTCGTGGGTGGCATACATCATCATCGCATTTTTATTCATTGTTCTCTGTTCCGTTGTCTTTGTGTTCGCGTATGTGCAGAAAAGTCCATCAGTTTTGTCCGAAGAACCCCAGGGTCTTTTGTCAATGGCTGCAATCTTGGAAAGCAGTGAACTTCTTGGAATTGCCTCGGAGATACGCCAAGAGATTGGACCTGATGGTGATGGCGCTATACGAAAGAGAGGCAAGAGACGACCGAATGTGAAGAATAAAAAATGGGGCGCCGAAAGGGATGCTGCGTCTAATAACTGGGTAATCAACTCGGTTCAAGATGACCGAGCCAGAGGCTAAGCAGCGTTGTTGGATTTGATCCGTTGTATCCCAAGGTTCGAAGCCGTCAGATTGGAGGCTTACCTCGGGTGATGTTGAAACCTTGTCAATTACCACTGTAATGAAAGGCTAAGCTTGATCATACAAATTTAGTCATCTTGTTCACCTTTCCAGCTTCCTCATAACAGCTGGTAGAGTTCTCCGTAGATCTACATAACTGCACACTCACCTCCGTCTCCCGGACCCGAGGCATCTTGCCCTACGCTCTCCTTCCCCATCGGCGATGTATTCAAGTCCTCCCAGTAGATGTAGTCCATAAAACCCCCCCGACTTTGCTCGAACACCTTGGCGATGATCTTCAAACACTCATCATCCTGCTGCGTCAGAGCTATCATCGCCAGCCCGACTCTCTTCTCGTTCTCCCACGGCCCTGATCTCTCATATGCTTCAACGTATGATCCGTTCTTCGCTTCCTTGAGGTGTTTCTCAATCATTTCAAACATGAACATCAAAGCGATGGTCACAGCCATATAGTTTAGACTCGAAAGGGGCAAGGTTCCTTCGACGTCGTTGACGACGTCCATCTTGATGAGGCTCAGAAGGTCGCGTCCAGAGAACTCGCGGGTGTTCTTGCTGGCGGCCTGGGTGGCCTTCTTTGAGCTTCCGGATGGCAGGTTTTGAAGCCCCCTATCTAGAGTGGGCATGGTTTGAAATCCTTCCACTGTAACGGTGTCAACCAGAGCTTTTGGGACGACGGGTTTGTCTTGGCCATAAGTAGCTACTATATCGACCATCTACAAAAGAGTCTTCTCATCCAGCCCCTCTGCCTTGCTCCGGAGAACAAGAGGAGTGTTCTCAAGGCCAGTCTCCTTGGTTTCAGGATCAACCACCTTCTTTGTTCGGCTCAACCGGTGAAGAAATAAAAGACTGCCAACAGGAATCTCGTTGTCAGGGATAGAGTCCGGATTCCAGTCTGCCATCCGATAAAGATTCAGGGTGGAATTTATCTGGAAGAACTGATTCCTCGCCGGATTGAGCGTGCGATGCATGTCTACATCGAATTTCTGTTGCATAGCCTGTCGCCGAGTGCGAGTTCGAGAGTCTACTTGTCCCACTTTGGCAAGTAGGGCTTGGCCAAAGTCTGAGGTTGGGACTTTGCCGTTGGCGAAGAAAGAGTGCTTGAATATGTCCTCAAGAGTGGCAAACAATCCAACCGGCCGAGTGAGGTAGCCTTTGTGGACGAGGATGTTGTGGAGATGGACGAACAACATGGGTTCAGGAATCCTGTCCCACAAAGCCATAGAGAGGCTGTAGGTCAGTTGGAGAGCTTCCATTAGGCCAACGCCGCAAAGGAAAGGCGAGTATTCCCACAGACCGTTTGAGTTGGTGTCGGAGAATCAAGATGGGGGGATTGTGTTCAGTCCAGCCATGTACTTGCTCTCTCCAAGCCAGTTGATGAAATCATCCGTGATCATCTCCAGGATCATGACAATCTGTTTATGGCGCTCAAGTTTATCGATTCGTTTTACAATATCCACTGCTTGGATGAATCCACGTGCAGGCCTTTTGCAATCGCGATCAAGGAAGAGATCGACATCCCGTCTTGGTCGGAAGCCTTTTGCAGGAGCTTCCAGAATATGCCCGCGCATGGTATGCAGTGACCAGCCCCGAGAGACAGTGAAAGCGTCGACAATACATTGAAGCTGGAAAACGTGATGGGGAAAGATCATCTTGCGGACATCAGCCCCAGGCTTCTTCATTGCCATTGTCGTAACATCACCTGCAAACTCGTTGATGCCGAACAATGTTCGATGCTCGCTCCAGGGCCCTGTGGAAGACCAGTCGACCTCCTCATAGATGTGCTTTTCGCCCTTGAGGTTGTTGCGCTGCACCACAACGCTAGAGTGTACGTTGACTAGATCGTATAACCATTTGATGGTGTAGCAGCGACGCCAATCAAGTCGTTCTTGTTCCGTGGCCTTTTGCAGGTCGAGATGCGGATCCCACTTTGCAATCTTGGCTTGCATGGCCTTGGTTGGCTTCCCAGTTCGGTTTGCTTGGAAATCTTTGACAAAGTCGACAAGATCTTGGTAGGCGTAGATAATAAACTGCTCTTTGACATTGAGAGCAGTTTCTTTGGGCTTCTTGGTCGGTTTCCCATGAGGGTCGAGGGCAAAGAGGGCAAAGGTGAACATGCCTTGGGCCTTATCCGGGTTGCCACGCGTGATGGTCTTCATGATGGTTTCGTACGAGTCGTGTCCGGGGAAATCGACAAAGATGGCAGAGCTCGTCCTCTTGATCATAGATATAGCCAAGTTAGAGACAGCTCCGGCCGGAGCGCTATTCACGCCAGAGTACGCGACCTCTTTCCAGAGACCTTGCGTATAAGCCCTCAGACTGATCCATTCCTTGACGGCCGAGTACACAGCGAGTAGGTAGTCAGTCATGATACCGCTTTCGTCCTCGATGATCTTGATACTTTCCAAAGGAACCTCGTCGCTCTCAGTCTCCTTGTTGTTGAGTGGCTTTGTCCCCTTCTTTGCCTTCTTTGTCTTTTTGCCCTTTTTGCCCTTCTTTCCCTTGCCTGGCTTCCTCGAGACTCTTCGTGAAGCAGAAGGCGTCTGTCTTACCTGAACATCGTCTTCTTCTTCTTCTTCAGATGAGCCATCCTCTTCATCCTCGACTGTCAGATCCTTGAACCGATTGGCAAAGATGATACGCTCCACATCTTCGTCGTCATCAGAGTCTTTGTTTGTATCCTGGTTTGTTTGTGCCCAGGTATCGCCTCCCTAAACACCGAAAGCCTCGCGAAGTGTGTCGATGAAGTGTTTGTGGCTTGCATTGCTCCGCTTGAGGTCTTCATCTGGCTCAGAGCCTACAAGCTGCTGGAAAGCACTGCTGATGGTAGTCCTGGCCTCTATGATCGACCCAAACAGGCGGTATATGACGCTGGGAACAGGTTCATCACGCTCTGCTATCAACTTTGCCATTGACGTGAGGCCATTCACAGTGGTTTGGCCAGTGATGTTGATATCCAGTGAGGTCGTACTCCCGTCGCCTTTCTCCGATTTGATGAGGCGATTTGAGACATTGATCATCCAGTAAAGGAGATACTTGGTATCCCTTTTGTAGGACAAATAGATGTTGTGCGGGGCCATGGTCGCGTCCAGACGGTGGGTGGGCCTGATGTCAACAAGGCCCAAGTTGTGAATTTGAGGGGATTTTCGAACAAAGAAATGTGTAGAAGATCAAGCGCGGTTCATGAAAGATGGATAATGTTCAAGAACACCTCAGATCACAAACATTCGGTGAGTAAACAATGAAGAGAAATTCGAAAAAGCCTAATGCCACTAAAGATGTTGATGCAGTAACACATCACGTGATATAAAAAGCAAGTTATCCAGCCAGTTGGATATAGTAATTGCAGTTTGCTTCATGAATAGTCTGCTATTATGCTATATCTACGGGAAACTAGAAGTGTCATGTTTGTTCTTAGAAGCCAACTAACTCATGATTAGTCCAAGCCCTAAAGAAAACCCCAGCTTCAGGGCGTCAGAGAGAAAGCTGCTGTACATAATTGGCTTATTGTATAAGGTATAGTAATGATTCAACTTGAGACATTTGGTTATTACCATGCCATAATTGTGATCAGTTCCTCGTCGTGAGAATAAGATTTCATAAGAAGAGTCTGGGTATGTCTAATTAAACTTGACATAAAGAGGGCATAGATTACAGCTCAGCGTATGTTGCCAGCACCAATTTTACTTAACTACCAGACAAAGATGGCACAATTGTATCGTAGCAAGTAGCAATTAACTAGGTGCAGCAGCTGCCTTATGGAGCCTTTATTTCTTAAGGGGCTTAAGGCCGTAAGATTTTATTGAGAACATGAGAACTAGTGTCACTTGCTATCGCAATCAATTGTTCGTATGCCTTGACATTAACGAAATCGAACTCTTCCTAAGCTGTATACTGCACATTTATAAGGACTTTTGTTCCAAGCAGATACCCTAATGCAATACAAAAACAGCCAGTGCAACAGACCGGCTTTATTAATGACCCGGACTGCTTAGATAATCATAATCCATCTAGCGAGCGGGGTCGACAGGGGAGGTCATCATCAGAGTTTCGTGAGATGACTCCATCAATCTTCAAGTCATAATCAATCTCATGTCGAATATTCGTTCAGCGTCAAAATCTCAGTCGCTCCTCCGCTTTCAAAACGGCTCCCTGAATTTCGTGGAATCAGAGTCAGATCGCGATCTATCTCTTCGTGGAAACATCCCACCCGACGATCTACGATGGACCAAATCAGATCTTGACGATATCGATCATGGCTACTTTCAATCACTCTCTGGAGGAGCCAGAAGTCCATCCTTAATTCCAGCCAGCCACAGAAACCTTGAAAAGTTTACGAGGAGATGTCAAGCGCAGTATCGCCTGGGGAGTTCAGGCGGCGCTCTCATCGTGCAAAGGCCTCAGAACAGTTACCGCGAATCACTCGATAACTTTGGATCCGGGACCGAGAGTGGAATCATTTGTGCACATGCACAATCCCGTTTTCTGGCGTTACCTGTCGAGATTCGTCTTTGCATCTTGAGTAATCTCCTGATTTCGAAAAGCTTACCTGTCGTCTGCCCAGACGCTGGCAGATTTCGCGTCTTGGACCCCGAGAACTACAACGCGACCCTGAAACTGTACCCTCAAATTCTCGCCACATGTCGACAGGTCAATAGAGAAGGAACCTCGATGCTTTACTCAGAGAACATCTTTCGGCAAAAGTTCCTCTGGCGAACCAGCAACTACACTGCGTTAGGGAGGCAATTCTGGCCACGGTCCGACAGCTCGCCGCTTACACAGGCCAATCGAGAATCCATCACCAAGATTCGCCTCTTTGGACCCTATGGCCATTGGTTTCGCGACAATGGAGAGTTGAAAGTCTTTGGAGACTTTCCATCGTTGAGAGAGTTGCAAGTGCACATTGATCAAGGTGACACGTGGAACAGGGTAAATCCTCATGATGTCTGGAAGAGTGCCATGAGATCGGTCAGCAGGCATAGCCCACCCCTAGTCTGTCTGAAAACCCGCATTCGACTCGCCTTCAATCAAGAGTACTACAACTGGTGTGAGCGCTGCAGCGCTGGGCCCTTGGATTTCAGCTTGCATCTGACCAAGAAGTCCCAACTTGACGGGTGGTTGCAAGCTGAGCGTTTGTTCCATGGTCGGAAGCTTGTGTGGGCTTTTGAGACGGATACTTCACCATATGGTGCTCCTTGCTGTTTTATAGGTTTTACCATTTGTAATGATCGTTCGTCGAGCCGAACGGACAAAATTATCTGTCGTACACGCGATGGGGATGTTGCCGGACTGAAGTTCAAAACTCTTCTATTAACGATTCCAGTAGAGTAGCTGCATCTTGATATACGTCTTGAGTTTTTTTCCTGCCCTCAAGAGCCTCTTGATAGTGTCATCCTCCCATTCTATTTCATACACCATTGTTCATAGTTCTTATCTTACTTAAACCTCGTTACAAGCCCATAAGATCTTTTGCATAACACAACGAATGAACATATAGTCAAGTTGAATAAGATAATAGTCTCTTTCATTTACTAGGACTATCTATTCGCAGTTAACTAATAAATGCCTCCCATTTCCCGCCTTTCAGTCTGGTCTCCAAATCGCCGTTTCCCCTTTGATATGCCCATAGAAAAAGAAATCTTCGTCTATCAATCACATATCACATGTATCCGGATGCTCACCCCAACAGCCCCGAGTATAGTACTACAGTCTTGTTCACTCACGGCTCTGCGATTCAGATGCGGGCAGGAAAGAACGCATAGGTGTACTCACTATGGAGCTCATTGGTCGCGAGATCATTGCCAAACAGTTGGACATGGACCTTTTTGCCGCTCAAATTTGCCAGCTCTTTGCCGGGCGAGTTCTCACCAGCGTAGGTAGCCCGCTCGTTCGAGCAAACAGCCAGGTGAAGTGTGCACTCTGAAAGATTTCTGAGCTCCTTCGCTAGGTTATCAAAGGTGGCGTTCCCCCAGGACTCGCGAATAGTCTTGACACTAGGTCCAACTTGAACGTCTGAGGGGGGTGAAAGGTTTGCATGCCGCTCAAGGAAGATGAGCCAGAAGTTCTTGGGCTTGACGCCGCCAGCCACGAGATCGCGAACAATGCCTCGGCCGTCAAAGTCCAAGGCCGACAACAGGAAGCCGGAGAATCCATCGTCTGCTTCGTCTTCACTTTCGTCCCCGTTACTAAATACGCTGTCAGCCAGGTAGGGGGTGCCAGGCGCGTTCTGCACACCTCCATAACGGCCGTGCGTCATGTTATCACGCGCAGTCATGATTCCGAGACCGGCCATCAGGTCAGTCTGGCCGGTGCTCACAACTAGCCCAACGGCCTCGGCATTGGCCGCTGCGGCCTGGACAACGGGGTCCTTTTGCAAAGCCATTCGGTCCAGAGGCGTGGACCAAAAGAAGACGGGAGCGCCATATCCGGGCTGGAGAATGTTCCGTGGTGGTCCCACTCCAATGACCCTCATTAGAGCACGCTCAACTCGATCGACATGAGTCCATTCTTCCAGCCACTTTCCAAGAGTGACTACCTCCTGAGGCCACCCCTGGACCGCGATGAGGGACTCGATGCGGCGAACCTTGTCCACATGGCTTGCATCCAAGGACTCTTTCAGAGTCCTCCCAGGCTGAATGTTTCTCAACCCCAGGTTGTGAGTCGGCTCGATGGCAATGCCGCGGGATGGGGGGTTGCTACGAACCAAGTCGATGGGCTTGATAGGTACAACCTGATCTATATTGATTGGCACAGGGACGTCTTCATGTTGATTAGCTTGGTACGCCATGGTTATCGCAGTGCGTGACGGGTGTGTCGTCCGATGGTGAGTAAGTATCCGATGTAGGTGCTTTCGTTGAGAAGGATGATTGGTGTGGTTGAGATTGGTGTGTGTTGCATTTGCTTGCTTGGATTGGAATCTTCGAAAATGGGAAGAGGTTGCTTAAATAGGGACAGACTTGATGTGAATGATTATGATAGTAGTGCTGGAGATGCAGAACAAGGTCATTCAACTATGTTCTTAACTAAGAACAAGGGCAACTTGTCAAAGGGCAATGTACGGCCAGTGTGTGGCACAAAGATGGCAACGGAACATCCAGTGTGAACATGGAGATACTGTGAACAAGATCGACTCACAGCAGGAACATGGACATTGTACAACTGAACAGCGAAACTAAGGAGCATCCGATTACCTTCCACCCATTACACCTTATACCCTGTGCCCATCAAGAAGTACTCAGGGCTGTATCTCATGCTTAGCAGCATAGACTCCTGCAAGTTCCTAGCGCCAAAGATCCGTAGGCGCACCTACCCCGGTATGGCATGTCCTCTACATTCCAAGGGCCGAGAGAGCGTAGGAACAGCCGACTTTGATCCCCAATGTCATTGTCAAACATACCCAGCCAAATAGCCAAGACTGCTTCCGTTACTAGGAGCGAACGCCTGCTCTTGCTTTTTTTATCTAATTCAGAAGCCTTCATCTTCCTGGATACCAGAGTGACAAAGCAGCCCTTCCTGGTGCGACCCGAAGTCTCAGTGATATCCCGCAAGCTGACACCCCTATTCTTCTGCTGGTATTTGTTCCTCTTTCTCGGGCTCCTGTCAGATTTGGTGGCTAAGCCGATGAAGGCGTCATGCTCCTGGAAGAGGGGGTTTATGGCACTGCGTTTTTCAATCCATACGCAGACCCCCAAATTGATGGAATCGTTCCATCCAACAGACATCAAGTCAGCGGTTGTTGGGGGTGAAGACGCTGCCAAGATGCGCCCGACAGGCGCTGAGATTATATTCAAGATCTCCTTGATCCAGATCTCTCGCGGCACTCCTTGGAAAAGACTGGCCTCATGTTCTGTCAATTTCACCTGCATAAGCCTCTGTAGTATACGGCGTATACGGACATGCAGGATCACCCACTCAGATACAGAGAGCTCCTTTTCTCGAAGACGGCTTGGCAGGAGTGTCTTCCCTGCTTGGTCGAGCTTTTGATCTGACGAGTCACGCTGTTCGTAGCCCGACCCATCAGGCGCGATAGCTCGTATTTATCCGTATCAGCGCGTCTTTTGGGCTGCTTGATGAGAAAATCCATTTCCATGTCAGACCAAGGTCCCAGCTTAGCGTTTTGCGGGTGCCTTGCCAGGTTGCCATCCTGTTGGAGAGCCAGATGTACGTCGGATTCGCTTCGTCCAAGATGGGACGCAATCTCCCAGATCTGGCACCCTTCGCACAATAGGCCCCGGGTCTTGTCGAGCTCGACGATCGTCAAGGGGAGGCGCTGTATAGTTGAAGTGTATCTTCAAACCACGGAATGGCGCCAACTGGACGTGGAAAAGGGCGACATAGAACGTCTGATGAGAGAGGGGGGTAGCATCATGGTGCGGCGCTGATTCAGCACTTGAGCGACCCTCTGCGTCTGTTCGACGGTCTTGCATGTAGTAATGTCTTCAACGAGCCCGAACTTCAGAGTCGATATTATGGATAGACAGATGAATCAGCATCTCTGTGTTGACGCACTTCGCTCTTGATATTGCTCAAGGGAAAGTGCCAGGAGCATTGAATGAAACGAATGTGATGATGTGAATGTTGAGTCATTTCGGAATTCTCGAAGGTCTCATTGATCCTGATGTACGTGGACATGACTGGGTGTAGGTGATGCACACATTCCAAGCAGCAGCATGGCCTGCAATCAGCGCCATGTTTTCAGACGAATTGCAATGCGTAAGCGTCTCTCCGCCTGTAACAGTTGTCTCGGCAGATAAAGCTGTCAACTTAGTAGTCTATAAGAAAGGAACATCACCAAGAGACATACAAACAGCACTATATGGTACATCTTGACCTAGGAGAGTAAAGGTTTTGTAGAGTGCGCCGACCTCGACATGGCACCTGAGTCTGGGGAGGTTCTGGTGTGTCAATTGTCATAGGGCATGCAGAGATGGGAATGACCAACTAACTACAAGTTTATGAAGCTCGAAGATCAAAATCTATCTCGTTGAAGCCAGGGTTGATGCCGGCCCCAATGTATGTGTAATACCCAGGACCACCGCTGTTATACCCGGTGTAAAACTGACCAAAAGTGCCTCCGGGACGCGTGCAGATAGTGTCGCCACTCTCAAAATCAAGGTTGCAGAAAGCAGCTGGCACAGTGCACACAAGCCTGCGATCAGCGGTCTGCTCGCAGGTCAAAAAGGCCCAATGCCCATATGGTTCGTCGGTACAGCTGACGAGTGTTGCGGGACTCCCACCCTCGTAGGCCGCGCACAGATACTTGCCATTGCTTTCACGAAGCCGGCCTGTGCTGTCCTCGATGGAGTAAACAAGAATCCTAGCCGGAAAGCCGGGATTGAAAGTCAGGATGTTGCCCACATCTCCAGAGCCTTTGAGGTCGGCACCAGGTACAGGACCTCTGCCAGCGACCACGCTGAAAGTCGGAATAGGCTCGAATGTGGTAGTCGACGCCGCGGCGGATGATGAGGTTGTTACCTCGGTGGATGTAGTGACCTCGGAAATTGCAGTGCTCTCAGAAGTTGCAGTGCTCTCGGAGGACGTGATGGTGGTGGTCAATGCAGTGGATGAGACCGAAGCGATCGATTCAGTAGAAGATGTTACTGAATCAAGCTGAATTAGCGGAGGCTCGTTGGGCATCATGAATCTTCTCGATGCTCACCTGAAGAGCGATGCTTGCATACATTGGCAGCCACAGTGTCGAATGCCAGGAAGCCAGCGGCCAAAGAAAGCAAAACGCGGGAATGCATCGTTGAGATACGAAGGTATCGCAACCAGCTTAGACAAAAGATAAAGGTCGGGTAGTAAGCCGAAAAGAGAAGAAATACAGCATGTTTAATAGATTGACCTGGAAAATATTAAAGGGGTAACACTACGAGGTAGTATGTCACTATGAGCTCTATTGGCCAGACTGCTAATTTCCACTTGCATCAGAACGAGTGACGAGCCTCTGCAAGGCCAAATGGAAAGCTCCAGAAAACGCCGTTGGAAACTTGGCACGAGATTATCGATACCGCCTCCGGGTAGCTCCGCCAGTACCGAGTACGCTATGGTGATTTGGGTGAGTATACGTATGAGAATTTTTAACAAAACAGACCCCTGCACCCTGCATGGAATTAGTGGCTTAACTAGTTCAAATCCTCTAGTTGCTGTGGCTTCAGCCTTGGTTACAAGTCAAAATGTGGACATTGCCCTTTGCGCAGTCAAGGCCCGCGCGCCCATAGTAGTCACGCTTTTTAGGCTTAGGGATGGGCAGAGCTGACCAGCATCATTGTAGGGAAGGATGTGGAACTTCAAGCGAGAAAGCAGAACACAATCTACGCGGATCGTAGTCGATTTATAGAGTCCTATAATGAGAGTGGTGCACTATACTAGGGTGGTCGCCATCTCGTCCTGTATTTCGTGTTTTGATCCTGACCTTACCACCATACCCATTCCAACAACCAGTCCCTTCCTTCCGTTCCAAGTCTCGCTAGCTCGTTCAAATATACTCCTTCAGCAGGGAGTTGTAGTACTGGTAGCCAGTTCCACTCGGAGGCTCAAAGTTGAACATGTAGTCTGCCCACCACGGCCCAGCTGCCCACCACAAAGCACCCTTCCAGACGTCCTTGTTCGCGGACACATAGTCCAAGAGATTCTTCACGGCTGTCTTGCATTGAGGGTTGGCACCGCCTGCAAATTCACCCAAGATACCAATCTTGCCATTCTTCCTCAACCACTCCGTCGCTGCCTTGACCCGCTCGACGCCGATTGTCGTCGAGACACAGTTGGCCGATGTACCTGAGCTGTCGGAGTCCAGGTACTGATGCATCTCATACACAATTTTACCTTGGGGGTCAGTGAGCGCTTTCATGTTGTCGTTGACATCTGGCCATGACCAAGCACCGGACCATTGGTTGCCTTCGACAAAGATGTACTGCTTTGCACCTGCAGCACGAATGCCGTTGATGGCCGCTTGGTTAAGATTGAGGACAAGTTTCTGGTCCATGGTGTGGTATTCGTTGTTTGTGTCAAAGATGACGTGATCGTTCCCCTTGTACTGGGTTGCAACGTTTTTCCACCACGTCTGGAAGCCTGCTGTGTCGGTGATGATGTTGCCAGCAAAACGACCGTAGTTGTGAGGATCTAAGACTGCCCATCCGCCGCTTTTGGTAACATGGTTGACTACTGCTGTGAGGTTCTTGAGGTAAGCGTTGTCAAATGCACCGGTTATTGAGCTTGGGGTCAGTCTTTCCATCCTGAACTGAATGCGGAACGTGTTATAGCCTTGGCTTCGCAGCATCTACTTCAATATTAGCGTCGTACTATCAATACAGCATCACGGCACTTACATCGATCGTGGAGGGGTTTGGGAATATATAATGTTTACCCCACGTGCCGGGCAGCGTACCCTCGCCAAACTCTCCTCCGGCCTCGTTGGTACCAAACCACCACAAGTCACTTGGGGCTGGCTTAGTGGTAGGACCCGGAACCTGAGCTACGGTCGAGAGTGTGGTTGCGGGCTGATCAGAAGAAGGTAGACATTGGCTGTAGAAGGAGTTTGCGGCAGTGCACTTGAAGCCCTTGACGCAGGTCGTTGAGCCGGTCCATCCTGACCCGCCACACTGTTGATAGCCTCCGCTTTGAGCGAGAGCCGAGCTTGCTAGGACACTGAGAGCAAAAAGACAACGCATTGTTGATGGGATGATGAGAACAATGATGGTGGCAGGAAGTTCTGTGCTGGATCAGGGAGGGCTGATCTTTATAGACGAAAAGCTAGTCGGTGATCTTGACCAGGCATCATTTAATTCTTAGAGATTGCTTATAGACATGGTATGCTTCCATCCTTCAGTATACTGTATCAATCACGTCTAAGTAACAGCCGGATGGCTGCTCCATTCGGTCGTCGGAAGAAGAAGTCGAGATGTTCTGAAACTACTCATTCACGGCCCCATGACTGACATACAACGTACGTGTTTCCAGATGATCGATTACTGGAGTATACTATAGCAAAAGCTTTTGATGAGCGCAGAAGTCCGTGCGGTAAATGAAACCACATATGCCCGAGTTGAGGGCGGATGGTCAGCCTCCGAGGTTGCATTTAGGCCCGGACGCAACGTCGTTCCGTCGGAGCATGTACCGCCGATGCCGTGGACACATGAGCTTTTAAGATTTCAAGTCAATGCCTCGGCCACCTCTTCATGATGGACGCAGCCATGATCAAAGGCATTAATGTGTTCCCGGCTTCCCAAGAGAGCACACGTATCGTCAAGAGTTTGAATCAGAGGTTGTATACGGTAATGGCGGGCCGAAGTGATACAACCTGGACATGTAATATGACATGAACAGATCCAAGTAGTAAATGAAGCAGCTCAAAGGTCCTTCCTCAGACTGGCACCTGACATCATGTTCGAGTTTCTCTTTAGCTCCTCGTCGTTTGGCGCATGCCACCATTCGCTGCCCTTGACCTTGGAGAACCCCTTTTCCCCCACTCGGATACCTTCTTGGAATCGATTTGGTGCCACGGTATTCCAAGATCCTTGGACACCTGATCGTTGAGGAAATCTTTGAGCCTGGAATCTGTCGATGGGGCCTCGCCCTCTTCAAAAAAGACTTTGAACATGGCCTCCTCCTCCTTCTGGGCATGATCTACCCTTTTAGCCATACCGTTGACCTTGCTTCTTTTGTTGTACCGGACCGGCTTCATCCAGCGGTCGACCTTTTCCCAATCAAGCTGGAAGCCCTCGTTGTCGTAGGTAGGGGGCCCATTGGGTCCCTTCTTGTGACATACATGCAGGTCGTGGAATGTTTTGCTGGGATCTGCCAAAGCCTGCTTGGCATACCACGTGTCATCGTGCTTCGAGACACCCTTGGGTCTCTCTTGATTGGGGATGAAGAACCTCTTCTTAAAGTCGTCGTCGAGGTCCCGACTGCCCATTCGCGGCCGGGCAACACGTCCCGGCGTAGGTCGTGGATCTCGCAGTTTGGAACGGTCGTAGTCATAGTCAAGATCTGGAGTTGTGAGTCGTGGTCTTGAGTCTTCTGGTGCAGGCTCTGGTGTTTTCTCGATGGATTTTCTGGCCTTCTTTGCCTGTTTAGGCTTTGAAGGCGAGTCAACCTTTCCCGACTGTCGTTTTTGGCCTCGAGCCGCTGCAGAGCTCGAGCCCTCAGCTTTGGCGTTCGAGTCGGAGCTTCTAGTCCTCATTTTGGCGGATTACGAGTGGTGAATGCGGTTGAGAGCTGGTTTGCGATGTTTTACTTGGCAAACTACTGACGTCAATGACTGGACGCGACGTCATAGTCGAGTGTAAAGCACACGGTCACGTGGTTACCCTACAGTGCACGTCGAAGCAGGAACGACGGTCGTCTACGAGACCCAATGGCCAGGGATTTTAGTTACAAAACCCAAGTTGAGTAAAACCTTCTTGATTTAACTGGAGCATCTCTTTTCACTATGTTCTGACATGTGTGGACCAATAAGACAGACTCACCAACTTGCGGCCCAAAATAGTCTTAAATTCCGTGGACTGGTTATACGCGGATGTCATCAACGATATCTTGTTTGACCATTCAACTTCGATAGTTCTATTTAGCTACAGGCGGGGGTTTAAAGGTGGAGCCTCGGCCCCTAAATTTCGCGCCTCAGCCCTTTAAGGCGCACCGAAGTTTGATTGTCCTGAGTGGGTTGCCGAGAGTCAATAATATGGAGCACAATAGACTCGGTAGATCTTTCCCATGAGATAATCAAGTTCACCATGATGTTTTAGAATTATTTCTACATCGTTGGAGTGAATAATAGATTGTCCCTTGGATCATGTCAATTTTGTACTGTTACGTGATATGTCGTACTGGAACCGACCGAAGACCAAGCACAAAACACACAGAGAAGCCATGGAAAGGGACAGTGTCCCTTGCAAGTCCCCACTGAAGCTAAGTCCGCGGGACCAAATCGCACAACCGATGTCTCTCTACCTGTAACTCGAACTCAGAGTGCATTTGAGCTTGGAAAACAAGGTGCTGCGCCAACTCCCTCAGCCTCTACTCAGTCCAAGAAGCGCCTTCGCACGGCACAAGGCGCACCACTTCTCACTCTGTCGGCCAATGACCCGGTGGAGAACACGGCAGTGGCTGAAGCTGGAGATAACAGCAGCCCGGTAACCAAGCCTGAACCTTATCCCTTTTCGACAACTAATGAGTGGCCACCGCATAGCTTGTCATCTCTCCCCCAAGTGCTCCACATTCTTGGCCGGCTAGCCGGGTCGCCAATCTGGACGGTCTCGCCACCAAGCGGGATCAGTTACGAGTATTAGTCCAATGCCGAGAGATATTGCTCCAACAAGATTCGGTTGAGGGAAGGCCTTGCTGGAGCAAGATGAATTTGGTGTTGGCGACCCCAAGATCATTCCCCACACTAGGTAGGTATGGAAGGCTGTTGTCCACATGTAAATCTCAAGGCGTAGATGTACCTATGTACCTGCACTGTGCACCATGATTAAGAAGTCAATGTAGCTCGTCTATCCATAAATGCCTCTCAAATGGCACTTGAATCAATATCGCAACAAGTCTGCTGACCGTCCGCGACCAGTAAAACGTTAGATTGAGGGTCGGGCCGGGCCGAGTCGTGCACTAAGCCTAACCTTATCCTTGCCACGGAGATATTCGTCCCTTGATTCGACTCCAGTAGCCCATGATCACAAATCTGGGAGCGAGGTTACTATATAAGGTGTTCAATTACACTCAAGCACACCCTATTTGTGCTTAGCATTAATATCGTGGTAGTCCCCTGCGCTCTTAGTCCTTGGTTTCTGCTGAAGCTATCTGTACCGATATCCCCACGCGCAGTGCATAGAAAACAGGCTGGCCAAGCTAATCATTCCATTGGCCCAACTCTTTCCCCTAAGCAGAAGACAGAAGTGGTGTGCTGTAATGCGTGTTCATTGGACATTATCCCTGATCAGGCTGTGTGGTTTGGGCGCCTGCGAAGCGCTATGGCTGCCCTGACACTTAATGCAGTGAGGTGGACCTCTGCAGGCAGCCAACAAGTAAGGCAAAGGGCAGGGCATTTTCGAAGGCTGGTAAGCTGAGCACATGGTGTCTTTTCGAACCTCGCAGCCTGCTTTTCTCTCCTTCATCCACCGGTCGAAACCCTATCGCATGATCGCACCATGGCCGAGGTGGTTCAGCTTGTTGGCACGGCCAGCCAGTTTCTGGAGCAGAGCATCAAGATCATCAAGTACAGTAAAGCACTGCACGACAAGATTCAGGATGCCCCCGATGAGATCGACGCCTGGCGATCGCAGACAATTCGACTACAAGAGCTTGTACAAGAAGTTTCCGAGACTCCATCTCTTCAAACGACACAGATCAGCGACACAATTAAGGATTGCAATGTTATCGGACAACACTTGGCCCAGCAATTTGATCGACTCGACTTCAACAGCACCGACTCCATCGGCCGCAAGACATGGAAGGCTATCAAAGGGCTGGCGAACGAAGACAAAATCCGCGACTATTTTACTCAGCTGGAACGTCTCAAAACCACGCTGATCACCCAAATGACATTGTAGGTCCCTACTGAGCCTCTCCATGAATATATTTGGTAACAGATACACCCCGAACTCAAGGGTTCAGGGCAAGCAAACCACGCAGCGATTCGACCACCTAGTAGCCGGGGTTGATAAAATCACACGTTCCATTCAGCCTGGATCAGAGGAAGACCATTGTCTCCAGGCACTATTTGTCACAGACACCGCAGCTGATCGAGCAGGCATCCTTACTGCAAGAGGGGAGCGGGCACCGAAAACGTGTGAATGGATCACTTCAACGAGCGCGTACAGGTCGTGGAAACAAGGCTCATCTAGTCTTCTTTGGATATCTGGTCCGCCAGGTAAAGGAAAAACATTCCTGTCAATCTTCTTGTCACAACACCTGGAGGAAATCTGTAAAGACTCACCATCGTCGGTGATGTTCTTCTTCTGCGACAACAAGGTGTCTTCAAGGAACACGGCAACCAGTATTCTTCGCGGACTGATGCTTCAACTGGTCCAGAGCTATCCGCAACTCTTGAAAATTCTCATGCGGCAGTGGAAAGTGCAAAAGGACTCTTTGTTCAACGAGTCGTCCTTTGAAGGTCTGTGGAGGATATTTCAGGAGATGATTCAGGCCCTAGGAACCACGCCCACCTATTGCGTTCTCGATGCTTTGGATGAATGCGATCAAGAGTCGCTCACCTCGCTTCTAAAGAAACTGAAGTCCCTCTTCGATCCCCATGTCGCAGCTAGGCATGGCTTGAAGCTTCTCATACTGAGCAGAAGACATCCAGTATGTCTCCCATCAACGCTATCTGCCTTTCCGCATTTTCAGCTTGATGGTGCCCAGGACGACATTGAAGTCTACATCAAGTATCGCGTCTCTCAGCTGGGGGCAAAGATGGGGATTAAAGACCACCAACTGCTTCATTACATTGAGACAGTCTTTCTTGAGCGGGCCGAAGGAACTTTCTTGTGGGTCAGCTTCATGGCCGATGACCACGAGTTGAGACCGCTTGATCAACTTGAGACGGCGCTGGAGAATCTCCCTCAAGGTTTGAACTCGATCTATGAGAGAATTCTTTTGCAGATCGAGCCGACTAATGAAACAGCGATTGCCAATATGCTATCCTGGATTGCCCTGGCAGCCACCCCGCTGACCATTGCGGAAATGTGCGAGGCTCTCGACATCAAAGCTGCAAAGTTTCTTAGTCCAGAAAAAACTTGCGAAAACTACGTTAAGCGTTGTGGACATCTTCTTCAGTTGACTCGAAGGATTTTGGGAGTGTCTCGTCCGATCAGAACAACAGATCAGAGCTGGACACGTCTAATGATGCTTTGGAAGGTGACGATGGTCAATCACTCACAATCGGGTCTGCTGCCGCCGATGACTTGTCAACCATGTGCATCAGCTTCATTCATCAGAGCGCCAAAGACTTTCTTCTCACTTCGAATCAGGACCCACGAATCAAAAGATATCTTGTGGACCAAGAGAAAGACCAGCAGCGCATAACAAATGCCTTGATTCAGCGTCTTGTGAGTCTGAGCGAAGACCAGGCGCCACGGACCCCGCTGGATGGTTATGCTGAGGAATATTTCGACGCTCACCTTGGGGTGCTTGGTGACGATATTCTACAGGTGGTGGACCAAAACCCTGATTTTTTCGACCGGAAGACCAAGCGAAAACGTGAACCCTATCTGGTCGAATTATTTATTGATCGATACTTTGTTGTCGATACTTTCCGGCGAAGGCTGAGGTTTTCATTGATTCTTTACGCGTCTGATTTCGGGCATCTTTCACTTTTACAGCATATGTTTGACAAGAAGAATATTTTGTTGTACCTCAGGGCAAGAAACGAGACGAGCAAAGTCAATTCGGCATCGTCGAGTCCCCTTTTCCTGGCTTGTGCATCAGGCCACGCGAACATCGTCGAGCTATTGCTTCAAAATCGGGCAAAGACCGCTGGAAAACCACCTTACGGGGACCTCCCACTTCATGAGGCCAGCCGTCAGGGGCATGCGCAAGTCGTTGAGCACTTGCTCCAATATGGAGCGGATCCCGAGCTTTCTGATTTTTCTGGCACTGCACTTAACTCAGCCTGCGAGGGTGGTCATACCCATGTCGTTGATATACTGCTTCGACATGGCGCAAATCCAAACCACCCCCCCGAGAACTTGCCCCTGCATGTGGCTTGTGAACGAGGGTTCAATGAGATGGTTGAGCTTTTGCTCCGTCATAATGCTGATCCACGCCTCACAAATTACATTGAACAGACAACGTTCCACGTGGCTCTAAGAGAAGGCAAAGGCCATGTATTTGATCTGCTTGTACGTTCCAAGTGGGGTAGCGAGGTTGTTTTGGCAGAGGCTTCTGGGAACTTCAGTTACAGCAGGAATCTTCTTCATTTGTCTGCCATGTTTGGATTGCGAGATATCTGCAAGATGCTGGTTGAAGAAATGGGCTACGAAGTCGATACAAAAACGAAAGACGAGGATGAATGTGCACCCGTTGTGTGGGCACTAAGGGGCAAACATTTGGAACTTGCCCGGACGTTTGCACGCCACTGGAAGGCAAAAATCGACCCTAATCGAGTTCTACAAGCTTGTGTCGAGATTTTGGAGGAAAAACACCATTCTCGGACTGCTATTCGAAAGGTGCTATCTCTGGTCGTCGAGGAATGGAGTATCAATATCAACTCTACCGACGAGCATGGAAATACCGTACTTCATCGAGCATGGTGCAATCCGAAGAATTGTAATACACCCGCCAATTTTCTGCCTGCCTGCCTGGCATCTGGTGCCGACCCAAGCGGACTCAATCACCGCAGAGAAACGCCTCTTCACAGCATGTTTACCGACACCGAACCCACGATTTCCGCATTTTTCCGGAGGAAAGAGGAATTCCTACGGATCTTGATGCAAGATGGACGGGTGGACATCAATCAGCAAGACTGTGAGGGTAGAACCATGTTACACTTGTGTGTAGGAACTATCGCCGCGGGCGCTTTTGATGGAGGTTCCAACTTTGTCAAGATTGCTTTGGGTTTTGGGGCAGATAAGCACGTTAAGGATATGTATGGCATGACGGCGTATGATTATTTAATGCGGAGAATTCGAAAATCGCATAACCCTGTACGATTGGTAGAACTCGAGGAGGTCAAGGCAGCTTTTGACCCAATGTAGTTACAACTATCGGCTTTATTTTTCTTTCGTTCTCGAATCTCACACACTCAACTAGGCCGCAATGTGTTCAGAATTGGCATTTCGGTAGCCAGCCTGATAAGTAGAACTGGAAATAAGATGGTGTAGGGACTGGTTAAGAAGTGGATGCCTGTAGCCTAGCAGGTTATACGCCTCCTATCAAATTGCAACGTAATAGCAATGAGGACCAGTCAAAATATCATGATTCTAAATATCGCAGAGAGCTTGAAGATAGTGGAGTGAGCAAGCGACGCGTAATAGCCGCTATAGCTATAGTCAAACGTGGCATCTATGTTTCAAACGTAGCTATTGCTTGCGGCAATTATAAATACTCGCACATATCATCGGCGATAGAGCGGATAAGCCGAGGCAAATTGAATCAATACTTTTCTTACATATAAGCTTACTCATTTACCCCCAACCCTGTAGCCTGACGGATTACGACGACAGCAGTGAGGGCGTCAGGCAACTGAAATAACTCAAGGCTGCAGTTATAAGAAGGCTTGGCGTGAAGATATCTATAAAACACCCTCTTGTAGCACTGTAGGTCAACCAGAGAGTGTGAAGCAGCGCAATCAGCCGCCGCTAAACACAACCGCCATCTCTACCATATCAAGACAAAAACTTGATTACGCATTCGACATTCTTCTTATTTGCTTTTTTTATGTACTTGAATCAAGTAAACCAGACAGAATGGCCATCACAGAAGTTGGTTGTTCAGGTGTCAAGCCCAACTTGAACATCATGGATCAAACCACACCCGAGGGCGAGATCCTGACTGGGGTCTGGAAGACCGTCACTACCAAGCCTGGTGGCCCCCACCGAGTTTATTGGGGACTAGAGACTGAGGACCCATCGAAGCTGTGGGCTTTCTTCGACTGGGACTCGGTTGAGCAACACGAGCAATTCGCCCAAGCGTAAGTAGCTAATAATCTCCCTTTGTAACAAGCCGACATACTCATTATCACAGGCACGGGGTTGAGGCACAAAAAGATATGCCCAAAATCTGCACGCATGGGGAGTTTGCCAAGCATGTCACCATGATCCCGTCTTCCACTGTTCTTCAGTCTCCTTTGACCGAAGTTCTGCTGCTCTATTTCCCCTCAGACTTCTCCAACGACCGTCGTGCTCGAACAGCTGAGCAGCTACGACACATGATTGGAAAATACTTTGGGAACCTTCCAGGTATTGAGCAGCTAGCTCATGGCTGGGGCTTGCAAAACGACTTTCCGGTGAGGGGAAAAGATGGACAAACAGGGTCCGTTTTGATGGGGTTCATCGGTTGGTCCAGCACTGAGGCACAGGCGGAATTCCACCTGACGGATGCCTACAAAGAGGCCATGGAATTAATCAAGGATTTTGAGGACGTCATCACGTTTTACAGCTTTAGTATGAGCTGCTGTAGCCTGGAAAGAGAGACGAAACAGAGAAGAGAGGACGAGCGGGCGATGGCTTTCCGATTGAAGTAAAGTTCCCCTTTGCAGACTTGAGCCCTTACTCTTTGTTTATTTCTTACTCCAGATCTGATCACAGCTTATGTATATATCTGTTATCGCTGTTGCTTTTGTCGCGTTCCCGCAATGCCGTTTATTCTTTTCCCCCAAAGAGCTCATTGCACGGTCTGCCGACCTCAAAGGAGGACACTCTGGCAGCATTTGTCCATTAATAACCAAGACGAGCCACGAAGCAACTGTCATAGATGCTTAAATAATCATAGCGACTGTCTCGTCCCGCTAGGTATTCATTCGTGTCGGCGGTCTCGATCAACACGTCTACTGCCTAGCTTGGATATGAACTACCAGCTGGGTGAATAACCTCCTTGATCGCGCTCATTCTCGCTTTTTCACAAACCTCAACAAAGTGCACAACGTGTCAGTCTTGGCCCTTCCTCCGTCACGCCTTTTGCGGGTTTCTTCCACACAAACGCCCTATCCGCCGTGTCCGCCGCAAACGCCATCGGCCGTGCTCCCCCAAGGAGGTGGACCCTGCTCTTGTGGTCGTACAAGCAGCATGAAAGGGTCGACGAAGGCATAACTTGAGTTTCAGGGCCGCTTCCAGTTTTAATATGACTTTCACGAGAGGTGGCGATACGAACAATACGTCCTCACCCATTTCTGGCGCGCGCTAGACTGTATGCATCTCGCATAAGAATCGAATGCGCACAGCATCTCTACAACTACTTAAATCTGCAGACTCTATTCCACAAGGCTTGTGGCGTAGGGCCATCACTGAAACCTCGGATATAATTTGGCTGTAGTGGTTTGTGCGTGGTACCAACGCCATGCTGCAAGGGTATGGTGCAAACATCCAGGGGTTGCCCTCAGAAACCCTGGCACAGTATTATCAGCCACTTCGTGGGTTGGAATCCTACGGGTGCTTGTGAGACGATGGTCTGCCTTTACAACCCTCGCATGTGATTGAGAATTAGATGCACTGTGCCCCTCAACACCATGCACATTACACACTAGCCGAAACTACTCTGCCGGCAGACAACGCTCCATCTTACGGCCCATCGGTTGATGGAAGCCTGGCCAGCTATCATCCGTACGGCTTGCATGATGGGCTTGGTATTGTTGTCAGCCTGTATTTCGGCCCGTTCTGGCTCTATTTACTGACTTGTCAGGCTTCTGGTGGAGGGTAGCTATGCCAAAACGACCTCTTTGTTGTTAATTTAGCCCCCCAGCCACCACAAACGCCAAGCCCGATATCTTGTCCGAGCTTGCTTATTACGTATTGCGATTCAACTGATCAAGGCGGGGGGACAAGGTCTCACAATGTGTGCGCATCAAGGGAGAATGCAAGATGAAGGAAGGTTGCCATGTAACAAAGCCCAAGCCCAAGCCCCCATCACCATCACCATCATCATCCGTCGCCGTTCAGTCTGAGTGCACGTCTCTCTGTCGAACTTCAGCGCGGTTGTTTAGGCACCACCAACCACATTATCTTTCTGGCCCTGCATCCTAGGTTGGTAAAGCTGCATCGCTCTCCCCATTTCACTGACTTGTCCATCCTTTGTTCCTGAATGATCGTCTCAGTCTATGCCTACACGATGGGTTAATAAACCCTCCACCATTCAAGACATTTTCTTTGTCATTGACGCTTCCATAGTCGGTCATACTTGCCCTCTTTCGCTCATCATCTCCACTGATTGATTGTTCTTTGTTCCCCATATCCCGTATTCTTGCTGATACCGTGCGCGTCTAATTCGCTCGTGCTGAGCGGCAATGTGCCCTAACAAATCTACCCGTTTCTTTGCGTTGGTTCCTTCATGTTAGTATATGACCGCCTTGAACTGCTTTTCAATATTCCACACGCAACTTGTCTTCTTCAGCACCAAGCTTGGCTTACTTACGTTTACTGAATCCCTCACTTCACCTCTTGACTCTCGTTATTGCTGCCGAAAGATGAACGGAGTTAAAGCAGCAGGCCGTGGCCAGAATAGCCCTAGTCACTCAAAAGTCCATCGCCTCAGCTTCTCCGTCTCCATCCGTCCAGATGACCGCCCCGTCGACGTTGAAGTGGATTTCCATCCCTCGTGGCCCACGGAGAGTCCGCCTGTGCGTATGACACTTGGTCGTGATAAGAAAGGCCAGCCTCGCATCGTATGGAGCAAACAACGGGGCTGTGATCCTCGCCAACCTAGTCATGTCACTACCCTGCAAGGACCGATCTTGCTCTACCCCAGGAGGTGGCGGTATGACCTTTGGATCTGCTTCGGCCTCCTATCTTGCATTTTGGGGCTGTTGCTTGCTCGATACCTGCCAGCGGATATACAAGGTTGGCATCCAGCAGGGATTCCGCAAACTCAGCCAGTCCAGGTGTCAGCGAAACGCGATTCCACTACGAAACCGTTTGCCGAATTTGACAAGATGTATACATGGCTGCATCACTCAACCGGGCAATCTCGCGAGCCACTCTTCGTTGGTGATCTATTGCACGGCCTTGAAACGTATGGTCTGGCAAGTCGCCGTGTTACCTTGGCTCCAGCCTATGGAAATGGCCCCCTTCAACCCGGCAAGAACTTTGATCTTCGTACATTCTTCATCGATCTCGTCAAGATTCTCGCCATGATCGACCCACATCGAAACGACATGCTTCAGTACACTCTCTCGTCAACTCGTAAAGACGCCGACCCCGGCTTCAGCATGATCTGGAATAAAAACCATGCTGTACATGACTCTAAGGTCTCAAGTGTCATCAGGCACTTTCTCGTCGGCTGGACCAAACTCATTGGAACGGTCGCAGTGGAACTCCCTCTGTTGCTGACAGACTACCATCAACTCGCCATCGACATACACAACTGTGGGAAAAAACACAACGCCAACGCGCAGGTAATCAAGGTGTTGGAACGCTTTCTTTCACCAGGCAGTCTGGTCCATTCATTCCCCAAGAAACTCGACGACCAGTTGAGTTTGGGCATCAACGACCTGGAAATAATCCTAAGGGCCCTACAGCTTCCGCTTGAAGTGTCACGGCTGATGAAACTGGACAACTCTCCTTCATTTGCTGGTAACAATACCGAACGTCCCGACCAGGTCCGCAGTGTCCTCCTGCAACTTGAGAACCTTGACGCCAAGGCTGTTATTGAACAACTACTCGCCACATTTTATGTTGCCAAAACAGGTCTCTGGAAAGACAAGATCGCCCTCAAACATAATTCCCGTCTCGCACAATCGCTTCTGAAACAAAAGGTAGGCACCACGTCCAAGTGGTTTGGCTGTTCCAAGACCCATTGCCTGCCCCCGATTCGGGAGATCACTGTTGCCATCATTGAGGGACTGCAATTGCAAGACAAGGCTCTCGCCGATGTGGCATATCAAAGCTGGGATAATTCAAAGACGGAGAAGCCGGTCGTGGCGGTTAAGTTGGCACAGGCATAGCCCATGTCTTGCGTGTTAGGCTGAACGGCTCGGGGTTCATGGAGAGGTAGCAACAAGTTACCGCTGATGCTAAAGAATTGAATCAACTTCGTTATTAAGCAGCTTCGACTGTCAGTACCGTACCGTTTCCGGTGCTTTACGTCTTTGCTTCATTATCCGTGATGCTGTTGAAGTCTGGGTCTCCTGTCATCAACTTTCAAGCAAATGCACCATCTGCATATAAGTGATGGGAGGAGAATGAGGTAGCTAACGCGCTCTATTCTTATTACAAGTGCATCATGTAGCTAATTCTATGATTACCCACCGTTCATATTGCCCAAGCTAGATCTCCATCTCTTAGTCTTGAGTTTTACGCAATCTGCGGCCTGGTTCTCACTACCCTCTACTCCTCCCATTCAGCTCAATCTTCCGCCGCAGTGCTCTTGTTTTCTACCATCGCCATGTCGTATCTTTGCCTTTTGCGGCATCTTAGCGCGGGCTCTCCCATCCTTCTCTCCTCCCATCCTTCTCTCCCCCCATCCCCGCGGCACCCTCCCTTGCAATCCTCATCTTCGCTCGAGTGGTAAAGACAGGATCCTCGATGACGACCTGTTAGAGTAGCTCAGCGCCATCTTGTGTCGATACTCGCTAGAAATAAACAATTCCCCATCCAGTAAAACCCCGTCGAGTGCCAGAGGCTGGGGTTGATCAGAGAGTTCGAGGTTGTTGTAAGGCGACGCAAAGCGAGGTAAGTGTCCAGGAAACATGACGTCAAAGAGTTCATACCATTGTGTCTCTTCTGACATGCCACGGGCCAATCTAAGACGGGGACGGACCCTGATTTATGTTTCAATTTCGTGGCTGTGGTTGCGATGGAGAATATGTTACCAGACACGAGTGAGCGATTCGCTTGGTTCCCAGTGCTACGCAACCTTAATATCGTTGAGTGATCTTTCTTGTAAAAAGGACACGCCAATTTTCTAGACTATTATCGACCTTATGGTCTTTCTTCTGAGCTGGCAACCAGTCGAGAGCGCAGCAAAGGTCGCAAATGCGTCAATAGCCAGGCTCCGTGCAAGGTACGGCATAAGATCATCCAGGGGAAAGATTGCGGGCATGGAGAGTTAAAAAAGACATTACTGTGCACGACAGCCGGACGTTTTGAAAATTGAATATAATGCGAGGATTGAGTAAAAAGTTAGCAAGCATAGGATTATTCCCTATTAACCTAAGGTTTAGACACATTCTTCAGCTACCATAGAGGCCATCCATCTCACAAGTGAGCCCATCATGGTGGCCAGTATGCTCAGGGTGTAGAGATCAAACTAGCGAGCCCAATTTCAACAAATAAGGCATTGTGGCGGAGTGGTTAACGCGATAGACTAGAAATCTATTTCCTTCGGGAGCGTCTGTTCGAATCAGGCCAATGTCGATTTTTTTCTCGTACTCTTCTGGTATGAGTCGCAATTTTTTTATTATAGACGTTGCTATCATGTTCTCACTGCGCGTTGTAGTGTTCCATCAAGCGAGTGCCAGCAAGTTGACATGTCGTATATCTTTGCAAAGGAGATCGGTAGTCTTTTAAATAGTGAATAGATTTATAGATATATGTCTACTGTAATCGGCATCGCTCTAACTACAAACGTCGCTGACATGTCGGATTGCGGTATCATTTCGGTCGACGAACCAAAGACTGGTCCTCTATTGCATCCGGTAGTGTCAAATTCTCTTTTATTCCCGTGCCACAGACATGGTGCCCGACTTGGCTCATTTCTCGTTAAGGGGATGGAGGTGACGACGCCTTTTCACTTGGCAGTAGGAAGCAACCTGTTGCTCAGCTTCTTGTCCTTGACTGTCATTCGGGCAATCAACATAGCAGCTGCGATGAGTGAACACGTCAGCTTGAGATACGAGTCAAAGGGTCCATTTCAGAGTGAGCTTACGCGGCAATTTCTTTGTACACGCCGCAGAAGCAGCGATCGGAATCGATACAACCCTCAGGCTAAGAATAGCTGTTAAAGTGGCTCACGAAGATCAATAGGGCTCGACGTACCTTGGCCGCTGCATGAAGGCATTTTTTGACTTTATCTTGTGCGGCGCAGCTGGAATCCTGAGCTGATACCAAAGCTGCGCCAAAAAGTACAAGAATAACTGAAACTTTCATTCTAAGTGTATACTTAGAGGTCCTAGTAAATACTGGTAAAGAGTGCAGAAAAAAGCTGCTAAACCAGACGGATGGGGCCAAAAGGCTCATATAAATAACCAGTAGAGTGGGTGGCTCGTGATATACCAGCTAGAGTGTTCCAGGCTTGACAGCCTTTCGCCACCATTCTTTACTAGTTTTGATCTCAGGATCCTACAGCCATCTTTTTTAGACGATTTCGGCCCCTGGGAGCACAAGCCATCATTCCTGAGTGATGCCGGGTCGCCGGATTTTCCACCAACATTCCTTAGTCTTCCTAGCCTGGAACCGCCATCCGGAACGGGGTTTCCGAGTGCCGTTATGCCAGGTACCAGGCACTCCCGTCCAGAAAAGAGTCTCGATCTTACCACAAAACCTGCTGGCTTCTTTCGGACACGCTTGGCCTTTTGCGGGACTGACAAGGCTCAGCTGGGGCGCAAAGTCTACTGAGACTGATATGCTCCTAGAAGGTAAGTGGAATATGGCGTCGTGTCGGTATGTCGGAGAAAGGGATACTCCACTCGTACGTTCGCACAGGGTTGACATGCTGAGGATTGGGCAAATGGAATAAAAAGGTCCGCTCAGGCTACTCGATGCAAATGCTTGTTGAAGAAATGAAGCTTCTCCAACTTGGCCCTCGGCCGGCTTTGATACCAGTATTACACATGCTAACTACATGGAAGGTGGCCCTGGCTGTACGTATAAAAGACTCAACATCTGTGTGGTATTGCTCCCAGCTGCCTAGGATCTGTATGTGTGGGGTTTAGAGGTCTTTGAAGTTTTTCATTAGACCCATAAATCTTTCAAGATCATGCCTTTTCAGTGGCCTAGTATCCATGGTCTTTAGCACATAACCTCCCGATGTGGTTGATGAGTACCTGAAGCGTTGCCAAGTTCAGTTAAACAGAAGCATCAAGCGGGAGATCAACTTGCCCGTTTCTATATCTCCGGGGTTTTAGAATTTTATTAAAAGGCGCAAAGGATACAAGTTACAAGTTGGCTAGGTCTTCTTCCAGCAATGCGACAACTCCACAGTAAACTTCGTGACGAAAATCCTCATTCTCCAAATCAAGATCCTGCCTTTGGAATTCGCCATCGATACAGCGACGCACTGCACTGCCATAGTTGGAGCTGACTTGACACACCTCGTTCAACAACCGACGTGCAGTCATATAGTTCGAGATAGGACGCAGATCAGTGCCAAGTATCTCGTCTGGCGCCCGTAAAGAATCGATCGTATGCCCATGTGGGAGCTCGATAAGTACCACCCCTAGCGCTAGCAGCGTCGGGTTTCGGATGAGAGGAAATGCCTTTGAATCGCGGCCCAAGTCGCTTCGTTCGGCCATAACAAAGGCCTTTTCGTAGTACGAAATATTCCCACTCTGAATGAAGAATATGTTCTTATTGCTAAGTGTTCCGGTCATCCATGCGGTATTGTACAGCTGCAGTACGCTTGTCGCAATAAAAACAGCGAGTTGAAGCCGCTGCCTGTACGTCAGAGGGTTTTGTTGATTGCGTTGTTCCAGAACTTCTCCTAAAGAAACCATTCTCCAAGTAGTCGCTTCTGGTGGGGAAATGGCTGAGGAGTAAACCGTATAGCTTGTTTTACCTGTATGTGGCTGGTCCGAGATCACCCCCAAGCAGCTCGGCCTCTGGCTTTTGGGGAACTTCTTTAGCTCGCTGCAAGGATTTATACTCGTCTGAAAGTCTGTAAGAGCAGTCCCTGTGGCTTCAAGGGCCATTTTTGCCATTAACTCAGTGACCAGTGAAGTCTCAGTTTGAGTCGTAGTACTAGTGGTCGTGGAGGAGAAGGAGGAAAGTCGAGATGAGTAAAATTTTACGGTTTTTTTCATCGGCTTCTCCTGGTCCATCATAGGTTCAGTTGCCTTTGACGACAGCGTAGGCGCTTTGACTGGTTTTTGCAAGCGTGGATTTGCTTGTACGCAGAGTTGCTCCCACTGATAGTTGTCTGCCATGGAGGCCAGAGAGTCATCAGGTTGCAGTCCGCCAAAGGAGAGAGCGAGGTGAACCTGTAAGTTCTGGATAACCTCCTCGTCATCATCGATGGGAGTGATACTATCCACACATCTTGACAGACGAATAGATACGCGATGCTGGCATGTGCATGTCAAGCTTGAGCGAATTGCTCGGTAGATGCTCGAAGATAAGTCGTGCAGAATGTCCAAAAACCTGATACGAGACCGCACTCGTCTTTGCGGCTCTAGCTCGATGTTCATGGCTGCTAGAGACTCAAGGTTTGAAATACCATCCTTGATGATGGATAACTGGTCTGCATATGTCGACCGGCTTAGAGTGAAACTAACGCGCTTGAGTTCCTTGACTGCCAAGGACTTTTCCGACGGTTTTGCCTAAAGAATTGGTATAACATCTGCATACACGCTTCAGATTCGGGAAAGATAACTCACGTTGGCTGCATCACCCAGCCTCTCGTATATCTCCTCGATGGCTGTTTGGATGTCTTTCAATGTCCGCTCAAAAACGTCCCAAGATCTCCATAGTCTGGCGCGAATCTTCTTTTGAGTTTCCTTTTCAGCCCATAAATCTCCACGAGGATTCTCCACCATGCTGTCAATGCGAGATGGGGAAACCAAACCGTCAAGGAGTTTTTCGCAGACGTTCTGAAGCTTAACTCGTTCCGTGTCGAGATTTCGGATCAGGCTCTGTAGCTCTCTGTCATATCTCCTCCATCGTTGTATCGTTCGCACCCCGTTCTTGTAGTTCTGAAGAGTTGAGACCACGAGAGGAATGCCCCCAAGGACAAGCCCCGCGATCTCGAACCCAGACATGACTGCAACTCGTCGTGAATCTTGATGAAGATACTATGCAGTAGAGTGTGTGTGTCAGGAAGGCCGAGTAAGCAACAAAGCTGAGGCCATAGCGAGCGGGGTAATCATCAGAATGCAGCTGAAATCCCATGGGTCCTAGAAGGAAAAGCCGCAGTGTGCTGCATGACCATATCAAGGACCTTGTCTTTAGCCATAGACCAATCATCATCACGAGTATGACATGGCGCTCCACTCCATCAGCAAAGAAACATTGCTGGTCAGGCTTGGGCTTTGCCTCCGCGATGAATCAATCCTCGACATCAGAAATCGCTTGGATCGCGGCAGCTTGAACAGACGCACATCTCACGATATGGCAGATAATGGGATTGCCAAATCATTCAATGAATGCCTGGCGCTTTTCCAGAAGATCACCTCCCTGGAAACATCCAGCGCTGGAACCTCACACCAGGTACCCTTAACAACGAGGAGGAAAGCCGCTTCAAGGTGTGGTCTGGGAATATCGGCGCCCACAAGTCAGGCTGACGGTCACTACAATACCGTCTCCGAGATGCATCTCACTTGCAGAAGCAAGTATTTGCACTACTGAAGGATTTGTCCGAGTTGTTGGGAGACGCTCTGGCGATCGTTGCGGGCGATGTCACTCCCTGGGATGAACTGGAAGAGGATGAGCCGTTGGATGACGAAACTGTCTCCACGGAGCTGGAACAAATTGCCACAGATGTGTCAGATGTTGTTAACTGTCTTTTGCGGTTAAGTGTGGCTATCAGAAACCCAGCTCCTCACAATCGTTTTGCGACATCGGTTCCCATTGAAGCCTCACATTACGAACCTTTCGACATCCAGCACGTTCAGGCCAAATTTAAAAAGATGGACCCTCTTCTGGTCCAAAGACTGGGAAAGTCTGTTTCAAGACGGCGACAATACTTCAAATATCGAGAGAGCCACCATCGGAAGCTCTCATATGGGTTGGTTACCTCAGAGCAACGGGACGGAGAGAACCACCATTTAAAGCTCTCACATGGATTGGTTACCTCAGATCAACGGGACTGGGAGAGCACAATCGCAAGCTCTATACCCGGCCTTGCTAAGGCAGCACGGTTCAATCTCCAATTCCCTACGATAGACGAAGACGTCCTCTCAGACTCCGGCGTTACCCGGACATCAGTTGCGTCTTCCGGTGCGCATCCCGATAAGATTTCTATCCCTCTACTTCCCAGAGGCGCCCAAGCTGGCCCTTTCGAATGCCCTTTCTGCTATATGATGATCGCAGCCACAAGTACACCAGCATGGAAGTGAGTTTGATCGTTCGATGTAACATAGCTTTCGCTAACGTAAACTGTCAGGCGGCATGTGTTTGCTGATCTCCGGCCGTATGTCTGCCTCTCTGAAGATTGCACAGCAACAGAGAAGGAGTTTGCAAGACGACATGAATGGATACTACACGAAGTTCAGAACCATTGGAAAACGTATACCTGCCCATACTCATGCCGCGAGTCTTTTCCATCGGAGTTGAAATGCAGAGATCATATCCAAAAAGCACACCCAGACACCGTATCAACAAACCAGCTGGATGCGATAATTAGTTTAAGCTCCAGACCAATACGAGCCGAAGATGGAATCTGCTGCCCGATGTGTAGGGAGGAGCTTCGCTCAGTCAAAGACTATCAACGTCACGTCGGACGGCATCAAGAACAGCTTGCACTTTTCGCTCTTCCTGCAATACAAAATTCAGAGGACGACGACGTGGTCGAAGTTGGAAACGAAAGCAATACAAGCCAGAGCGAGGCTGAATCCAGTAATATGGGTATCGCCGACGAGGAAATGCGGGATTTACTAGTCGAGCATGAGAACGAGATGCAAGAAGATGATGTTAGTTTTCAGCCGAACCCTGTCATTATGCAAGTCGCGCCTACTTCTCGCATATCTCCTCAGACCTGGACGTCTTCTCTGGAAAAGCAGTCAGATATTCGAGAGGACTCGGAGTTTGAGCCACTAAGACAAGAAAAGGGTGTCTCTGAGTCCGAACATGACATGCAATCGGTGGAGAGCCATCATGATATCAGCATTTCCGGCCCCAGAAATACTGCTCAGCCTGAGGGCTTGAGGCCACGAATCGCTGGTGTAGAGCAAGCGGCGATAGAGGATAATAAGGACGTTCCAATAGAGCCAGCAGAACCTAGCTCATCTTTGCCGAACACGGCTCTGTCTCCAGAGGATTCCCTTGTTGGGCCCAAGCATACGGAACAACCTTTGCCTGCCCCGAGTTTGGTGTGTGAAAACTTCAGCAACATCGGTGATTTGCCTGGCCAACGGCATCTTGCGACTTCTTCTGAGGAACAGAAGCAACCCCATAATACGCTCCAAGAACAGCTGCTAGAAACCAGGATAGACGCGCCAGAAACCAAGATTAACACGGCTTTGGAGGAGAGGCAAAGGGCAATCGAGGCTCAGATCCATCAGGATCCCGAAGAGACCTTCAATCGCCGGATGGAGGACATGAGAAAGGCCCAGGAAGAGGCTAAGATGGAGATTGAGAAAGCAAGACTCAAAGCTGAAAAGGCCGCGAAGGAGAGATTGGAAGCCGAACGAAAGGCTGAAGAGGGTAGTGCACGGAAAAAACCCAGGGTGCTTCTTTTCGAACAGAAGACCAGAAAACAAACAACATACCTGCAGGGGCCATTGGGACCAGGGTCACCCGCAGAATCGTCAGCCCAGAAGCTTTAACCATTGGGAACGAGAGATTTGAAGTCCGCGATGACTCCATAATTGTTTTTCGTGTTATGAGCCGAGGGGAGATCCAGAAATACGCCAACGTGACCCATATTCTGCGTGGTAAGTTGAGCCAAACGCGTCTTTCATTTTACATCCAGGCTGTGTTGACCAGAATTTTACTATCTAGAGCGACGTAGACACGAGCTTGCAGTTGGAGAATGACCAGACATGAAACACGCCCAAGAGGTTGGCCTCCTTCCTCGCTGAGCGAACACAATGAGGCTTTAGATCTACTACGGCTTGTCCCAACCTAATCCACGCTTAGCTTGAGAGTCTCTTATATACACATCCATTTCAAATGCCTTGACAGTGATTTTACATCGTCGTGTCATCTTCTATTTCGGGTGTTAGACTCTGATTTCATCCTTGTACTCCAGCATGACGGCTTGCAGATTATATCACCCAGGCCTACCCGTATCACTATTCGCAATCACTGCGTTTCCCAGTGGGGATATCTTCCCATCTATAACCACTCATGTTTTCCTTGCTCTGTTTTCTCAACTTGGGTCACTCAAGCTACCTCCGGCTGAATTAACGTAGTATCATAGCTGAGTCCTGGGTTGAAGTCCAAGAGTCGTTTCCCGTAGATGCAACTGTTGAGCGTGTATCGAAGAACATCGCTCAAGCCCAAAGTTTGCGCCCCGCCCCCTGACTTGATAATTTGTATAATTCCGACAATGTGGTTTGAAGCCATGGTAAGATCGCCAAGCGCTAGCTATGAAGCGTCAGTGAGCTCTGCTGTGTCTGATGGCTGAGGAAGGGTTAAAACAGGCTAAAGATCATGGTCTCACCTCATCGAAAACCAGGACAAACGCCTTTGCGATAGCTACACAGCTCAGCGACGGGTTTCCTGCCGAGAGCACCTTTCGAAGACTTTGAACATAACTGAGTTTGTACTGAAGGGCGAGTTGAGCGTACTCCTCTTCCAATTGGACTATGGCTAGATGACGACAAGCTGAAAGTAGGAAGCCCTTGAGAAGGTCAATATCTGTCGAGCAGAGAAGGACCCAGTTGGTGCTCATGAGGTTAAGAGCTTTGCCAAGATGCTCTATTACTGGGCATCGAGAGTACATATGGGGAACAACCACGTTAACGTCTAATTTCAATGTCAGATTATGAATCACACCAAGCGAGCAACACTAGCATGAAAGAAAAATAGAGAGAATTTGGGTATGATGATATCCAACTCACAGTAGTGAAAAAGAAATTGCTCTCTAGTCGTGAGACATCTCATAAAGCTTGCCAGTGGTTCATGCTCAAATGCGCCCGGAATAATTTTTAAAGCCAGCGGCGTTGTCTCAACACGATCGGCTGTAGCGTGGTTATGATGTTGACGAGTCACAGCTACCGGAGTCTCAACCGGCGGCTCATCATTCGATGCCGAACCCTCGGAGCTCTCTTTCATCTTTCTCTTCTCTTTCAGGTGCTTGGCCATCCGGAGATTTCTGGCTCGGGCATGCGCCACACGAGCCGCGTGGGAGTGAGCCTGTCGCTTCACATTGGTGGAGCCGCTTTGGGAAGGATGAAGTATTGTTATGTATTCCATGATGGATAATAAAAGAAGAGGTTATAGAAGATGGGCATAAAGCAACATGATCCTACTGGACGGGCATGAGTCTTTGGGTGTCACCTTATGTATCGTGATGGAGTCAAAGTGGCGTGAGAACAAGCAGTTGAGGCTCCATTTGTCAGCGAGATGGCTTCAGTCTAAACGCACTGAGACTAGGCTAGCTGGCTTACAAGGGTTTTGATTGGTAGCCATCCGCTAACTAAGGATCCTTGTCAACATCGCCAAGACGTGCTCCTACTCTATATGGCCTAGTCTGTCTCCTGGCGCTCAACCCCTACATGTGATACGGGATCTTATCTCCTACCTCTCCAAACACAGCCTCCAAAGCCGTCACGACATCCCCAGGCAGCGGACCTTTCTCAATCGCGTCGATGTTTGACTCCAGCTGTTGCGTGCTAGAGGCACCAACGATAATCGCGTCCCCGTGCTTGCGGCTGAGATGGCTGTGATGTGCCGTCCAACGAAGTGCGGCAGCGTGTCCGTCAATGCCGTGCTTGGATATGACTTCCAGCGCGTTTTCCGTGGCGGCAATAGTTGATTCCTTCATATACATCTGAGTGTAAAAGCTGCCTATAAAATGCTGTAACAACGTGGTCAGTCCAAAGGTCACTTTCTCGAGCATGACATAGCTTGCACCTACAGATTTGTCAAATCGTCCACCCGCCTGGATGTTCTTGCGGTCGATGGCAAAGAAACCACCGGCAGCAGGACTGAAAGCAGAGAAGGCGATTCCGTGCTGGCGCAAGATGGGGAACAGCTCTTTTTCGCCACCTCTCACAAGGGGATTGTATTGGCCCTGGTAGACGCTGGGTTTGACAAACCCGTGTTTCTCACAGATGTCGACAAACCTCTGGACCTCTTCGGCGGTGTAGTTGGACACGCCCCAATGCTTGATCTTGCCTTCTCTGTGTGCCTGGTCCATGGCTTCGCAGGCCTCCTCAAACTTGGTAGTCCGGTCAGGTGCGTGTAAGAACTCAACGTTGATCTGCTTGACTTTCAACGTTGCCAGCGAGATGTCGATCTCTTCCAAGATCTTGCCTTTTCTATGGCACCCCGGCTCAACTGACATGACTTTCGTGTCAATGGTGAATCTATCTCCCGCTCCTACAGCTCCCAATCTGGGCTCGGTACTGCCGGGTGCATGCGGAGAGTAATTGCGGGCAGCGTCAATCTGGTGATAGCCACGGGCGGCAAACGCGTCGAGAAAGCGATTGACTTCGTCGGGGCCATCAAAACGTGCCATGGTATCAACAGATGTGTCTCCAATCTACGTCCTTGAGCATTGGATCTTTGCGGTGATGGAATTTGATGAGACTCACGCTGGCTGAGCCCAAGATCAGGTTAATGGATGACTTTCCGGTGCGTGCCATGGTGATGTAGAGTAAAGAGTAATAGACAGTTGATTGAGTTTTGAAGGGAGAATGCCTTGAGTGCGTGTTTGATTGATTCCTTCTCAGATTCGAGGGCTTTGGAGGCCCTTTTATCTCTTGATCAAGTCCATGTCTTATCAATTAAGCAAATCCACCATGTTTCCGCCAAGCCATGCTCCTACTCTTTTAGGCAACTGCAAGGATCTGCTAGATACTAGTTTGTCAACCTTTCCCCTTCGCTTCACCTCGGTCCCCACTTGAAGACCAGTTGAATCTTTGTCTCGAAGTCGTCATGATGTTGTATTTGTAATGATCTAGACTCGGAAGCTTGCTGGTGTTACAAATCATCTTTGCGCTTAGGTACACGAAAACGTCAACCTTTGTACGCAAATTCCTTGCGTCTTACTTACCCACAAAAGGCAGTGTTGTATGTAATGGCTTGTACTCGCCCTAGGCCACGCCCGCTACGACAAAGGAGCTCCTGAGACGTCTAATACAAGCCATTGCATTTATGTAGCATTCAATTTGATAAGTGTGTGATATGGCGCTTGTGAATACGTAACTGTATCGGCTGCCCTAAACTACGACGGTGCGGATATGACTTGGATAGGTTATTTTTGCTGGTAGCATTCCACTGGCTCAGGTGTATCAACTGGCTGTCCTTATGGTGCAATCCTTGCAAACCATCTTGTTGGATTTCACAGGATGAGGTAGATATTGGTGCGTCTGAGGGGCCCTGGTCTCACCGATATATACCATCATCATAAAGCACCCAGTGTCTTCAGCGGCCAGGACTAATTGCAGCTTGGCGTCTAGGCATCATGCGCTCCATCAAGCGCGGTCTTTGGGCCACCTCCTCTCCCTCGTCTTCCTCATACCGCCTGCCAGCGACCTATTGGTTGTTATCGATACCGACACGAGGGTCAGGGTGAGTGAGCGCATTGACGTATACAGGCCACGGATAGTTGGGATTGAAGTATCTTAGTGAGATAACAAGCGGGCGAAGGCGGCCCAGATCCTTGTCATAAAAGTCGATGTCCAAGCTGATTTCTCCAGCGTACTCGCTTTCGTAGATCAAGGGGCCTCCATACCCTACTGTGTCCTCTGCTATCAGGTATGAGAATGTTTTCGAGCCCAATACATGCTTCGCCGACCAACTCAGCCTGCTCCATGTCTGCGAAAACATAAATATTCAGCGAGTAGCAAGTGGGGCGTTCATAGATGGTAAACCATAGCCGAGCGATCCTAAAGAAGGCCAGCCAGGGCATGTTTAGTTGGATAAGCTCTCGTTTTCTTGATTGGTGCTTACCATCGTGTTTGTCTGCTTTCGAAGGTTGTCGTGATCTTTTGCTGCTTGCCAAGTCGGACTACGCAAAAGGTCTTTTGCTAGTCGATGATATTGTGAACCAGCAGGTTCTTGGCACGGTCAACGAACACAATCACAATCCCAATATCAAGGTCATCCGCCACGTCCACATCTCCCTCTGATTCTTGGCCTTCTGCTCTAGTTGCCACCATCGTGGCAGGCTCGATAGTAGTGGCATCTTTGGCCTTGTTTAGCATTCGATGGGTTTTTCCAGCAGTGATTTCAGCCATTCTTTGCTCTTCCTGGGCGGCGATCCCAATCTCAGCTTCGCGGGTAGCCTTACCTTCAACTTCAGCAGCTACCATTGCCCTTACTTCTGAGGTTGCCGCAGTCGTAGCAATATGGTAGGATGCCTCTGAGTCACCCTCGCTTCGCATTGTCTCTGTTTCCTCTCGATCTGAAGGTGGAGAAGTTTGATCATGCCAGGGTGCCTCGTCCATGAAAGCTTTCAACGAACTCCCTATCTTCTGCCACACTTGATAATCTAAATCGTCGTAAGAACCATCTTCTGGAGCCTTTTTTCTGTTTTTCTTCCCTTTGGGCAACGACTGAAGGAATGGATCGTGCGCCAAGGCCCCGAATGGCTTCATAAAAGTAAGAGAGTCAAAAAACAGGCTGGCAAGTCTGGCGTCATTGTCGCTCAGATCAATCTCCTGGTGAATATCTCTCAGAAAGTTGAACCCCGTACTTGATAAAGGTTCAGGGTTGTGGCTATCCCAGAAGGCTTCTGTCTTGGATAAATGACTGCTATCGTGGTCTTCCTTCATTTTCCTAATCGTGCTGCTGTTTCGCGGCCGTGTCACGTCAACACTATCATCCTCACTCTCGGCATCACCTGACTTCTCTTCTTGGTATGCCGGAAGGAACTTGAGAGCAAGCGATCTCAAGTGTCCGGTGATGTGATCCTCTAGACTGCCAGTGACCTGAGATTCATCTTTTCCACAACGGGGGCACAATGAAAACAGATTCCCCATCCTTCGACTGTTTCTATTGGCCATGGCACGGAGCTGATTATCGTTGAATTTGGAATCTTGGGCCTCATGAATGTGTCTGATATACTCCTCTCGGGTCGATAATGTCCCTATCTCGCGGTGAGAAGGGCAGCGCCAGTATCTTTGATACTGCTGCAAGTGGCCAAGCCATTGTTCGTAATACTCATACAGTATGTCTGGCTGATCACAGTCGCCAAAAAGATCGTAGGGATCCAGCTCATTTTTGACGTGGTCCCTGGGAAGCTGTCAGCATGATCATCATCCCAGAAGAATGTAGTGGCTTTGCGAAACCTGAGTTTATCATTTAATGAGTACTTACTGCCATTTTCCCTCATCAAACACGTCTTCGACCGGAAGAGCACAAAGACAAAAAGGTCAGGTGATCTCTCCCAATGCTTGCAGCTCAGACTTCAGCCGTTCCTGTCGTCTTGCCTCCGTAATCGTCTTCGTTTTGTCAAGCCCCCGTGATTTGAACAATTCATCCACTCCTCGTTTTTAAGCTGTTGATATCTCAGCTTGACAGCGAAACCAGGGTCTAGGGGGGAATACCAGGGTCTCGTGGTTCCCTAAAGCAACTGTCTTGCTCGCGGAAAGCACAGATGGGCTGGAAGAGACCATTCTGAACTTGTCGAGGACTAAGTCGCTTCTATTTTGTGAGAGAGCGAATGTGGTCTCTGCCACGTTAATAAATAACCTATGACCGTTCTTGTCACCTTGTACTGCGGGCTTTGTAGGCTGGGCATCTGGTAACGTAACAGAAACCGTATCAACAGCATTCTGGGGCTGGACAGGAGTGTTGCCCTAACGATTCCTTCTGTAAAGAATCCGTCTTCGACGAAGCAGCATTGCGCGAGACAGCCTTTGTCCAATGGTATCACTCATGTCGGGAAAACGGTCTCTGGCGTGATGTTTAAAGTGAATGAGCAGCAGTGATTCCACGTCGTTGCCCTCGTCATCTTTGGTATGAAAATTGCCGGCTTTGAGGATTTGAGTTTCCTTGCTTGCCCGACGAATCGGGCCTGAAATCTTGTTGGGACGAGTGATTGCGGCTGCGACATCTAGAAGGCATTCTTGCAGCCCAACTTTAGGCACCAGTTGACATGTTGCCCAGTTCATCAATCTGTAATTGGTTCACATATCATGCAGGCTGAGCAACCAAAACGAGCAAATCCCGGTAGATAGGTGGTTATAAGTAGGTAACATGGTCAACGAGACTAAGGGCTTGAAAGTCCATGACAGCATATTGCAACAAGACGTAATATAGACAAGGCTATATGGAATAACACATTAATCGAAGACGATTGTGATCGACCGTCTACACGAGGTCATGCTAGATCACATGCCTTCACAGAGACCCCTCCATGACAAAGAGAGAAGACTACCTAACCTTTGCGTAGTAGGCGTCCCATTCCTTTTTCTTCAAGGCAACAACTTTGGCAAGCTCCTTTGTTCTAGTACCTTCATCAAGCAACGGGAGAATCCTGTTTTGGAGGTCATGTTTCCAGTACGGAACAAGATCTCTCCTCTTACGCCGAATGGCTCCATCGACCGTTGAAACGATGCATTTCCCATAGAAATCCCACGTAGGTGCGCCCTTGGCGACGCCCTTTCGGTTTCCCTGACTCAGCACGTCACCCGGAATGACGGCCAAGATATCGACATGGCTAACTGTAGAGGAACAGTCGAGTTCGCGAGCAAGGCCACGGCTAAAGGCCAGGTTGAAGGCTTTGGTTGCACCGTACACGGCCAGCCAGGGGAGGCCGATCAGACCTCCAGAGCTCATACTGAGCACAAGCGACCGCTCATGAGGACTATTTGGCTTGCGACTCAGAATAGGGAGCATCAACGTGGTCAGACGCGCCATGAAGCGTGCGTTCATATTGATAACCGTGTCGACATCTTCAAACGAATGCGTCGCCAACTCGCGCATGGGCGGGTTTGCGATAGCATTACCCCCGACATTGTTCACCAAAATGGTGATGTTGAGATCTTGCACCGAATCGACAAGCTGCGTCATCTCCTCGGCCGTGGCTGTTCGAGCGTCCATCACCACTGTGCGAACGGTAGCGCCGGGGGTAGCTCTTTCCAGGCGCTGCTTTGCCTCAAGGAGCTCGTCTTCCAGATGACCAAGAAGTATGACACCGAACCCATACTTGACAAGCTCTTGGGCGATACCAAGGCCGATGCCAGCGCTGGCGCCAGTAATTAGAGCATAGGTCGGGTCTGGGCCCGGGCGAAGATAGGACTGCAGTGGACGTGATGGCTTGATAAAATGCAAAGAGATGAAGTCATATATAGTGTATGCGGCATAAAGCACAACTATACCGCCGATAGCGGCCAACGAATTCACAAAAGCATTCATCGTGATTGATTTGAGTAGGATGAGGAGTTGAAGTTTTTTTGGCAGACAGGTTGGATTGGCTGAATGACAATTCACGTGCGTAAGCGCTAATCCTGAAAGTGACTGTGCTGACCAACACGATATCGGCACACGCTTACCACCGAAATAGAAGAGTTTTATAACGAATTAGGTACCATGCTGAGCCTAATCGTTGTGGTGACAAAGGACTATTCCCTTTCCGAGATAAATGAGGCTATCGTGGTCACTCAACCGGCCAAGTCTTTGCTGTGAAGCCTGGACGAAGAGATTACGAGATCTCTATATAACTCACAGAATATAAGATTGATACATTCAAGTATTTGAACCATTATGAATTGCTAGATGCAGGTCATTCGTTTCTCTACCATCGCACCTACCGTCGGACGAACTCATCCGGAAGCACTACCCTATATCTCATACTCAGTTCCAGACTTTAATAACGTCGCCTTGTGATAGGAGACACTCTGTGTAGATAGTGAAGACCAAGAGAACCTATACCAAGCTAGAATGTCTCGCGTAAAGTCTTACATGACTTTTAACTAGTGGAGTATCCATAAAAATTTATGTGAAAGCTGCTTGATTTAAGTGATCAATATGCAACTTGCTGTTGTGTGCCAAACTTAACGCCTTATGGGATATAGGGAAAAACACCGAACCATCCGTAGATGTCCCTTCCTACTGACCCGTAGAAAAAAATCATCCATCTGACACATTCTCGAGTGTTCACCGGAGCATATCATGCTGGTCAAACCGCTATGTTGTAAATTCGTATCAATCCCCCGACGGCTGATGAAGACCAGGGTGAAAAAGATTGTCTTACTATAGCTGAAGTTCAATTGTAGGTACCCAATCTGTAAGGGGTATCGTCCCCGGGAAGCGTGAAGCCTCATGCTCAGCTACCGGCGTTACCGAGTCTGCGATCTGCAAAGCGCTAATTTACAAACTCTCGACGGTCCATACTCGATTACGCTTGCACCAATCGGGTTTTCCACAAACACTACCTGCGGGAAGAACACTTTCATAGTTACACAAGCTGCCGATCCCCCTGTGCGGAAAGGTGACAGCGCTCAGATGATTCCGACCTTTTAGAGGCTTCGCGGACTTCAGAAGCTTAGCTTTCTCCCGTGGTGTAACGGCTCGTGTCTCAGCGACGCGTCAAAACACGCCCGTAGGCCCCAGAGTTGCATGTGCCAGACAATAATATGCCGCTCGTGGTCGGGAAAAGTGACCATGGGAGGAAGGCGATGCCGAAACCTCCAGCATGGACGGGCTCTGATCAAGTTGAATGACATGGACCATCAAACAAGCTTCTAGGAGACCCGAAAAACAGCGAGTCACAAAGATAAGAGCTCTCGGGATTCGGTGTTCGGCTTCCATTTGCGCTACTTTTCCCTGAATTTGCGGCTCCCAAGCCATGCACGCAAGTCTGGGCGAAACTAACCGGATGCAAAGCTACTACGCGCGCTTAAGCTTACTGCCTAAGCTTGATCGGTTTACCCACTCTAGCGGCCCAAAGGAAATTGGAAACAAGGCACGGCGTCTAAGTCGTTTTGGTGAGAAGCACCAGTCCTATTCGAGCTTTGCCCGTCGAAAGCTATGGCCTATCAGGTTGTGGACCGTTATCACGCTGGGTTGGTGGCATATCCCTACTAAAGATGGAATGGGGCAATTGCGTGTACGGTTTGGTGGAGGAACCGCTCAAGTTGATGCGAAATTGCCTCAAACTGCAAAGAGACCTCTGTCAGTTGCCAAGAACCGCGCTCAAGAGCCTCTGTAAGTTTGTCAAGGGTATCGGTGTCTGGTACGCCTGACCGTGGTAGATGCTCTGTATCCCATCCGTTCTATGTCAGTTAAATCAGTGCACAGAATAACATTTGATCCACCTGGAGCACAAAACAGCTGGGTAGGTATCGTAGTCTATGGTCTATATCTATGTCTAATCCTATATCTAATTGGTTGGCCAGTCCAGCTGGCTGGGTAATTTTAGCTTGATTCTATCCTGCTCTCCTCGTCTGAAGCAGTGGCCTTCCCTCGACTACCTAGGACGGCCAATCCGGATCCTGAGACATGTTTGTGATAATCTTCATCATCATCACTGTCCATGGAAGGCTCCGTGACCAGATACATCCACCAAAAGTAAACTCCGCAGAACACGCTACCTCCAAGGATGTTGCCAAATAGTGCGGGAATTATGCCTTGTTGCCAGCAGTTAGCTTCCAATCTCCACATGTCAAATACGAACAACTCACCTTTCCATATGTATAACCCCACAGTCAAGTCGGGGGTCCCCAACCAAATACCCAATGGCATAAAGAACATGTTGGCAACGACGTGGTCAAAGCCCAAAGCCACGAATGCAAAGACAGGCAGCCACATGCCAATCACTTTTGAGCTCAACTCTTTTGCTTGAGTGCCCAGAAAACAGGCCAGGCAAACCAGCCAGTTGCAGCCAATGGCGCGGATGAAGATCTGGTGCGCCTCAGGTACCAACTGCTTTTTGGTGGTGAACGCAATGACTTCTTCTCTGTACGGATCAACGTCAAAGGTGCCTCCATCTGTAGGCATGATTGTCAGTACCGACTCTAGAACATGAGCTTTTGCTGCGGCAACTTACATCCTATAATTAGAGCCACCATGAAGAGGGAGCCTGCAAGGTTCCCAAAGAAGCAGAGGAACCAGTGCAGCAGCATTCTCCAGATGGACAATCTGCCCTTGAGAACGGCGACCAGGGTAAACTAATCGCTGATTAGAGGCGGTCCTGTCAATAGCAACAAGAACTAAGTGAAGAGTAAAAGACCTACCATATTCGTTGACGTGAACAAGTCGGCGCCGGTCAAGACGACTATGACTAGACCGAGAGGAAAGACGGCGGCGCCGATAATCTTGATAAGACCAGGGGCGTTTTCTTGGTACCAAGGTGCCGTCAAAGCTGTCAATGACACGGCGCACCCGAAACTGAGGATGCAGCCGCCGGAGACGGCAGACAGAAACACCTTGTCTGGACGCGAGTTTCCCTTTTTGACGCCATCACGACAGATGAGCTCAGCAGTCTCGGCCGGCGTGTAGGCCGCAGAGCTTGCAACATTGGCAGGATTGGCCATGATGCTGGGTGGCTAAAGGGTCAAGGCTGATTGGGTAGATGGTAGTTTATCGTTTTGTTTTGCGTTGTCGTGTATCAAGGCCGCTCCAGCTTATGTATTTATGGGCTCAAATGGGTCATATCGGCAATTCCCGGTATCGGAAAGTCTGTTATTTCTGCTGAACCCAGATCATTCCAAGACTCCGAGCATTGTCGAGAAAAGACCGCACAAAAGGGGTCCACTTGGCTAGTGACTCTAGTTTTTCCATGGCGATATCATCATGTCCACTCTCTGCACCGATAAGCATGCTCGTGCGGCTCAGTGGGAACTACTAGTGGCGGACCGGCTCCGCAAGATGAATGGGTCATGGTGCAATTCTAGACTCCATCTCATCTCATGCTGATGCTTATATTGGAAACTTTCTCCGATTCCCCTTGCCCGGTGCCCACTTCTTATCCATGTCATGACTGTCTCACTCTGTTGATCACCAACATCAGGATTTATGCTTAATTCGCGAACACACGAGTAAAACATTGCCAGGATTGTGCCCACGGGGAGGGACGCTGGGTGAGGAGCTGTCATGGATCAAGATATGAATCAGCATCCACTTCTCCACGATTGTTCAATCTCGATCTCGTCAGCGATTTCTCGCAAGTGGGACAGATGGGGCCTTTACTGGAGAAATGATCCGAGAGAATCTGTGCTCTTGCACCATTCTCTTTGAGGTTTCTCTATCTGGTTGTATGTATACAGTTATGGAAATCATTTTGTAATTGATACATGTTGATCGCCAAACTTTGCTAAAAACACGCAAAAGATAGAACAGCTCCTTCACACTCACGCACTTACTCCTACCATTGTTATCTCATGTGTTGACTATTGGGGTATTGCGCAACGCTAATTTTAGAGGAAGAGGACCCTCCATGTTTGCCAGTCACATGTCACAGATCGAGGGCAACGAACAATGGAGAAGACCAGAATGACCCAGACAATTTCCTTTGACGTCTCTCCCAAGTCTGTTCCTTCCCGAGTTTGGACCTATTCAATCTACATACCAAGTTCAAGTAACAGCAACCAGCTTGAGCGGAGAGGTTTGCCGTAGCTCACTAAAAACTCAGGTTTAGTTGAAAACCATCGCGAAAATTTAGGTGCGACTTTTCGGGCGTAGATAATGCATCAGCTGCTGTTGGATTGCATTCCGCAGGCACATCTATCCCAGCTACTGAAGATAGGAAAAACAGTTAACCGTTGGCACTTGTGTCGAGCCACAGGTCTACGGAAGTAAGACCATCGGCCCGGCGAACGGTTTTACAGCGCTCTCACAAACCGTTCATCGCAGCGTAAGCACTGCATGTCACCTTTTTACATGCTTCGTAAATTTAGAGGGAGATGGATGATCAATTACAGATGCTTGATCATCCTTAAGCCAGGTGGAAGGGCCAGAGCCAGTAAAGTTACGGAGTGTTGTAATACCGCGAGTAACAAATGTGAGTCTGTTGTATATAGATGCGCGACATTCGACATAGCATTTCTAATAGCATTCTAGTAGCATTCCAATGGACAAAGCAGAAGCTCAAGATTGCCTAAAAGCTTGCATCATGACCATAAATGGCCTCGGATACGAGGCATAGTGGCTTTGGAAGTAGGTCTGCCTATTTGAGCATCGTGGGAAATATCGTTGTCATGGCTGTTAACGCTTCTCACGTGCTCAACTTAATCCGTGTACACAGAGTCTTGCTGACAATTGTAAAATTGCAGGCATCATATACGTAAATCACACACGTCATTTTGAGCGGGGTCCACCACAGGAAGTATAACTGAATGCGGGATTCCATCCTTCAATCACCAAGTACAAGATTAACCATCAAGCCAAATATCGTCGTCAAGCCGTTGGATTCTTATCAAGAGCATCGAACCATGGCAAGTTCCTCAAAACTAGTCGAGCTCGCCCGCCGTCTCATCAAACACGGGCCACGAAAAATCTACGAGACACCTCGAAGGGTGCGGGCCGTCCATAACCATACTTTCATCGTTGATACCACCAAAGCCCTCTATGTATGGGAGCATGACAACTATCCTACGCTCTATGTCCCGCAAAAAGACCTCATCAACTGCGAATTGAAGGATAAACAAGATATCACTGGCGAGAGCAATGGCACCGCTGCAGTGGCTGAACTCATTGTTTCTCCCCACGACGGCCTCGATAAGGCAAGGGTAGATGGCGTTCTCCGATTCAATACGGACGGTGCTCTTGGCCATCTGGCGGGCAAGGTCAGAATCGAGTTCTGCAGCATCAGTATGATCCTCAAAATCAGACGTTATTGTCGATGGATACTTACAGTGATATAGATCAATGGCTGGAAGAGGATGTCCCCATCTACGTCCACCCAAAGGATCCGTTCAAGAGAGTTGATATTCTTCGCTCGGAGCGTCCTATCGAGGTTCAAGTCAAAGGTACGACCGTCGCTAAAGCTACGTCTTCCATGCACTTGTTCGAGACGGGGCTGCCGACACGCTACTACCTGCCGCTCGCTTCCATCAACCAGGCTGTTCTTCGCAACAGCGATCTAATAACGAAATGCCCGTATAAAGGCGAAGCCGAGTACTACAATGTTGTGGTAAAAGGCGAGGAGATCCGTAATCTTGCATGGTACTACAAACTCCCGACGCAGGAAAGCGCGAATATTGCAGGTCTGGTGTGCTTTTATAATGAAAAAGTCGATATTCTCTTGGATGGCGAACTTCAAGAAAGACCCAAGACGCACTTTGCTTGAGAGGGTTCTATGCGATGTGTATGGACATAACTGTTCTCTCATTATCTAGTAGGAGATAAACATTGGGTATCACTATCTTGGAATTGCTTTTACGTGATCGCACTCGCCAAATTGTAGTTTGTTCTGACGATTATTAACCATTTATACGAACCGCCAGAGATGCAAGATGTCGAAAGTGTTCTCGAGACAATCTTGGGCGACGGCACAGCATCTAATTATTGTAATAGATGGATGAATGAATTGTATAGCCGCTTTAATCAGACTTTCCAAGTTGTTTGATCACACGGGCTTCTAGCCCTGGTTTAACTTCAATAAGCTCCTGTGTAGAGGTATATATCTGCTTATTGTGGGTTCAGACGATGATAGACACATGGAGAAAGAAATCTCTGTTGGCAACCCCGTGTGAATCATATCAAGGTACCTGGAATTGTGGTGTTTGAGGTTAATGCTTAGTTGAATAGCTGTATGTATATCTTTCTCTCAAATCGACCAAGCTTTGCTCGCAATTCGCATACACACATCTTTGTCAAGAAATGTTCAACTCAGTCTGCCCTTCGTGTTCTCTACTGTTCCTACCGCCTCGTTTGTCTGTAGGCATTTCATGTGCAGCTGGTTCATTCGCTGACATCTCAGCTTTTCCATTCTTCGTGGTAAGGCTGGATAGAGCTGGTGCTGAGCCTTCCAACTCGAAGGTCGGACGAGCAACGCAATCCGAGTGCAGTTGAGGCTTCTCAATCTTGGCCTCTTCTTCATCTTGCGCCGGGCTGTGTTGTTCTTTGGACCTCTGCCTTTTTCTGAACCAGCGAAAGCCCAGAAATGCGAGCACCAGTAGAAGAACGACGGATGGGACGACAGGCCCCACGATTGTCGCCAGATCTGGGCCCGAAGACGGATCTGGATATGACTGAATTAGGCGATTCCAGGGCACAACAGGTATATCCTATCCCACATACCTTTCGGTGCTAATTCCGAGTCTGGGTTTGATGTCGCTGATGGAAGACTAAATCCTTGTACTTGGTCAGCTCAAACAAATGTAAGCATACGGCTTAACATACTCAAAGACCCCGTGACAGAGTTAGGACCCATGGTGACTTCGAAAACACGCGATTTGTAATCCGTCCATGTCATCACCGAGCAACTTTCGCAGGCTTGATCAGTCTCTGATATTGTTGACGCTGTTAGGGATGTGCCTTGCGAGTTTGTGCTGCTAATCACTATGGGCCCGTCAATGGTTTGGGTAATTTCGGGAACTGACGAGTCCATTCCATTGCAAAATTCAATAAATTCCCTAAATTCTGGCTCGAAGTAGTCAACGACGGTGGCATTTGACGAGTCGCTGTTTTCCTCAATGCATTGTGTGCACATCTCATAAGTCGCTCTGAAAGATGACCCAAACCTACAAAGCTCGTCTGTTTTCCCATTCGAAAGGGCGATCTTATATGCTCCATCTTTATCGAAGCGCGGATCAGTTTCCAGCTAATAGCATATCTCAAGCAGTGCATTGGACTTACCACAGTCAGGGTAGCACATTGCCGGGACGACATCTCGGCGGAAGCGGAGGTGAAGAGAGCTATCCCGACCAAGAGTCGCAGCGCGTAAAAGGCTTTGGCTTGCTCGCTTAGCGAGTTGCAAGATAGAATTCATCTTGTCTGGCTTGGTCGAGTCTTTGACGAGCTCTGTTTGATGGGAAGTAAGGAGAAGAAAGGGGAGGAATTAGAGAATCGAATCAAAAGGGACATGACTACCCCTCGAAATTAGCCTGCTTTTTCTGGATTATTGCTCAAGCTGCATTACCACGGAGGATGTAGTACGCTGGTAGGCTGGCACGAGAGGGGTGGGGATGCTGCAGGCTGTTGAATTTGGACTGGATAACTACTGGATGATCCTTTTTCATCTGAATCCTACAGCCTGATTCAAGACGTACCTCACGCACTCGCTCTTAGAAGTCTCAGGTCAGACGAGGTGTGATATCCACACGAAAGAGTTGATAGAAGCCGCTGATGACAACGAAATGGGCCTCGATTTTCCAGTAGCATTTATCTCCTCGGGGAGGGGCTTCGGAGGCTGTGCTCATACTATGGACGATAGGATGAGGCTGCGGGTTTCAGTCCGGGAAGGCAGGCCAAAGACCCAAGGTTCCTCCAGCCACATGCACCCAGCACTGCAGCAAGCTATTTTCAGTCAAGAGACAGCTGCGAAATGTGAGGGAGCAAGCCCCCAAGAAATATTTCCATGCCTTGTGACTTGTACATCACGCAGCATGGAGGGCGTAGCAACTCAGAAACAAGGAATGATTAGCAAGAGCTGACCCCAAGACCCCCACACATATGTCAGATTTCAGCCTCCTTCGCCTTTGTAAACCCCTAGGGATGCATAATGTGCAAGTGAGGGTTATGAGTGTTGCTTCTATGCGCTAGCAGTCACAGAGGGAAACGTTACACATGGCTTCATTCGAGCCCAATTCGGCGATATTTCAAAAAGACCAACACTACCAGCAAGAAAGAAAACCATGATTTCTAGGGTGCTCCGTCAGACCATTCCCCCAGTCTCCCATTCCTATAATTCCGTTGGTAGTTACATCCTGGAATGCGCCTTTACTCGTCCACCAATTAGGCCTGAGCATGAGCTAGGCGTTGTCAGCCAAACAGCTGGGGCTAGGTCTTTGTCGCGAACTGCAAGGTTAGAGGCTGGTGGTGGTGATGATTGATGGTTGGGAGAATGATGACAGACCGTAAAAATGAAAAAGACGAGCGAACTCCAAAAACAAATGATGTTTGGACCATTCCCCGAGACCTGGATCGAACAAGTGACCTTTCGGTAACAGACGCAGTCAATTACAGCCGAACGCTCTTCCAGCTGAGCTACTCGGGGATGAACAACTTATGTTTTCCTCCGCAAGTTATTGATCTATAGATACAGCTCCCATCACTCCTTGCACTGCTTAGGCCAATAAGCGATGGACGAACTGTTCCCTAACGTTCCTCGATATCAAACCGACTACCCTAGAGGATCAAGGAAGAAAGAAGAATGAATGCCGCGGAATTTCTTTCTACCGACAAACTTTTATCAATATATTATAGCCAGCTTGCTTTTGAATCGATCTGATTTGCTATTACTGGTCTGAACCTCAAGATTCTGCCTCCAACTTTCACCAGTCTTGGTGTCTAATGACTGTGTCACACAGGCTCAGTAGCGGGCGCACATTCCCCCTAAATGCAAATCTGATCACTTCTACATTAAAATCACGTCTAAATAAAAGCCATGCTAATTTTTAAATGATTGACTATATAAGAGTTAAAAACTGGAGCCTCAAGACACGTCCGCGACCTTGAGCTGTTCAAATGGGTTATCCTTGGACCGGAAAGGGTTCTCCCTATCTTCGTTTCTATCTACACGCACGTGGTTCGGGTACATCTAGTCCAAAATTTGCTAGATTCGCCGTCGATTCTGGAAACCTCTGGGGACTATCAGGCCAACTCGCTCGTACGGTTTCAACAGGTCGGGCTCGTCATCGTAAACGCCCACCGGAGTCATGAGCTGCCTTGTAATCTTCTCCCAGTCCCAGCTCTTGCCCTCAGTTTTCATTTTCTAATTAACAGCCGCGAGATCGATATCCCAGTGAAAAGGGATTTTCAGGAACAATTGATGCCAGTAGCTCTGAGATACAAGGTAGTTGCAAGCTCGTACTATTGGTTGGCACAGAACATGTAGTTTCGTCTGATAAGGCCGCAGACAGTAAGAGAACCGTTTATGCATCTGAATTAGAGGCTTCTATCTTTCAAGGTAGAGCAACGCTTCAAGCTGGCTTGTTAAAAACCCTCAGGGCCAACTCAACTGTGGGTGAGTCAACTCTCATCTTCCCCGCTGATGTCAGCCCTTCAACCCACGGCTTTGCCCTTCAATACAGACCGGATGTTTCTGCAAGGTAAGCTACGTGCCGGCTTGTTTCTTACTTTCGGACATTTGTCCTAGCGCAACCCTGCATTTTGATCTGTTGTTTCATAGGAGGTTCAAACGACTCTAAATCTCGGAATATCACCGTTAGTGAGACGACTACTGTTGCGTTTGGAGAATTAACTAGCATTGCGGGCTCCTGCTCGACGGCGACGGATTGCGAGGAACCCACCGGCACTGAAGCCGCTACTGCCTCTGAAACAATTGCAGTCGCCCGCATGAGTCGAACAACGAAGACAACAACGACGACGATGACGACGATAATGATGGTGACAAGGAATCTTCCCAGGCTGATGGGCCGCTAGGCAACTGCACTGATCGAGTCACCGACTGCGATTGTCTGGTAGCTTGTGCCGCCTACACAGGGCCAAAAGATTCTGGCAAGACTTTACAATGTCCCACGACATACACCAAGAGTCCGCCACGTGAGGAAAGTTTAGCCAGCTATAACATCCATGCTGATAGGTTACAACGGAGATAACAGTAAAGGGGAAATCGTAATGTGAGTACGACGTCGTTGAAATATCTGTTGAAATATCAAGAGCTACATACACAAACTAGAACACTATAGCCACGCGTTGAATCACAGCTGGAAAATCTCAGAAAAAGACAAGTCTAGAAGCTTTTGATAACCGTCCACTCCCTCACCTGAGAAATCCTCCCACTCAGCATATAGACCCATCGCCGTCCGATCATTTTTACTCCCCTGAGGCTGACCTGGATCTCGCACACCAGTGAAAGTAATGGAGTAATGGTCAATCCAACCCTCGATACGACCGCCTCCATAAAACTTGATCCAACCTTTGTTGTTATCGCCACGGATATCTCCTCTCATGTATTCTTCAGCTCGCCATTTGAAGCCAACAGGGTCGTGTGAAGCTTTCTCAGGTACTGCGTCGAAGCGAATGATGCCATCGAGTATCCCTAGGCAAAGTTCTGCCCACATACCGCGAGCGCCAAGGGCGATTGTCAGGGTGAAGTGATCACGGCTTTTTGAGCGAAATCGAGGCCATTGAGATCTCACATAAGGCGACTCGAGTGTGTAGCTGCCCCAGACGGTAGCCGTGCTGAAAGGTTGAAGCTTAGGCTGTGCAGTTTCACCGGTCGTAACCTTGGCTTTGGGCGCTGGTTTCTTCGTCACTGAGCTTGTCTTTGCCTTTTTAGCGGAACTAGGCGCCTCCCCCGTCGTCTTTCTCTTGACGCCTGCTGTCGGTTCAGGAGCATCTTCAGGTTGTATAGCTTTGGTGCGGGCCCGAGGCATAGTGGTGATAGTCTTTCAGACTCCAGAGATGAAAGTATGGGCATTGAGGATAACCTCCGCAGATAAATGGAAGATTGAGATTGATGTAATGATGATCGAAAGCCTATCAGTATTTGGGGTCACTAAGCCAACTTCTTCGCTTTAGCGCATATCGCCAGTTAATAACACTGTACAATGATGCATGCGCACTAATCTTCTAGGGAAGTGATCTGCGAGATAATGTTGACTAAAACCAACTCCGTTCTGTTTCACTATGGAATCATCGGGCCTTTGAGAGAGCAATATGCGCAACATATAAAGACTATCATGATCTACCGAAGGATGGTAAGGTTGGTGAGACTCCGCGATTTGTCTGTAGTTGGCTAGAGAGTCGTATATGGCTAGTTGAACAAGAAGAGAGCAACCCGTACATGCAAGGGCAACTATTGCAGATGAGTGCTCCAGAGAGTTTTGCATACCTTTCAAAAGAGACGTTCAATACATGGACAACTGCTCCAAACCGCTTCTACAGTATAGTACAGGCTGGAGCCTCATCCACTTCCGTCGCCCTGGAAGTAGCCTGATCTGCACCAGTTACTGTCTCAGGCTCTGGCGGCAAGCTGCGATCAACACTCAGACTCTCAAGTCTCTTCCTCATATTTCGAGCCTGAGCCATGTAATCTGCACCGTTGGTATCACTCTCATACTCCAAAAGGATCTCTTCCACTTCTTCAGAACGATAAGAGTCTGTAATCGACGCCCATACTGCTTTTAGGAGCTCAGGAACCCAAGATGCAGCACAAGGGCGGAAGGCACTTGCTCGTGTGGCTATCATGACGCTGCCATCAACAAACTCATGAGAGTCCTGGATGTAGCATTGATCCGGATTGAACGCGTAGAGAATGCGCCCAATGACAGCTCCAATACCTGAGAGGCCACCGTATGCGGTCCATATGGTGAGGTGAAGCTTTTTCTCTGCGTTGGTCGTTGTCGGAGACATGATTATAGGTGTTCCTAGGTCAACTAATCGATGAAGTCCTGCCTTTTCCTGTCGAAGCAAGTCGTATGTGCACTGGATCTGGTAAAGATATCTCTGAGGGTCGCGGATGAATGTAGATATATCAGCCAAACTACCCATCTGAAGGCTGACCAAATTGCCACTGGCAGGATGTCGAAATGGTCGTGTTTTCATGGTTGCATTCGAAGCGATGTTCCAAAACCACGGACCGAGTGTGAGACTGGGGTTCACTGTCGTCTCCCAAACCTACAAAATCGCGTCAGTAAACAAGGTGGCTCAACAGAACCAAGCGTTGCTCGTCTTACCACTTGCCTACAGAGCCCAACTACGGTCTGCGGCTCCAAGTCGTCCAGCCTGTTTTGATGCACCGCGCTCTCGGCCAGATGTACTAGCATCGCGCGGTGTGCATCAGCATGCTTTCGATCAATCCATAGCTGCAGATTGTGTTTGTTAGTCTAGACACCAGGCTTCGAGAGCAAGACGTAGTTTCTGCTTTACCTGACAAACCCACATAAGATAGACAGCTTCAATTTTGATGGTGACAGACTCATTTTCATCCTGTAAGCACTTTCTCAGTGCTGACAGGGCATTCCCGTACTTCTGAAGGGCATCTGGCTTTGGTTGCTTCAGCTGCACGGTCTTATACATCGTCACCACGGCGGAGGTGGCTGCGTCAATGGCAGGATTAGACCCTAGCCGACGGGGAAGATCCGAGATGGAGTCAATACCGAAGGTTCTGATGTCGTATCTTTGATCGTCGATCTCAAAGAGGTGGGCTAAGCCAGATGCTACTCTGGAGATTTCATTGCTCGGAGGACTTTGTGGACTTGTTGAGCGAGTGGTGACTTGGTAGGAATGCTGAGTCTTGCTAGGTTTAAACAACCATCTTTTGACGCCGTTGTTCTCACAAAGAATTTTGAGCCGAGTGCATCTGCCACATTTTGGCTTGGCTTGATCACACTGGTCTGGTCAATCTCGGAAACTTAGCTTGAGCTGTAAATGATTCGCTCACCTTTTTCTTTTGTCTTCGACAGGCGTCGCAACCTCGGCTTTTTGGTGCACCAGCCATTTTGCTTTAGGTGACTGGTGGAGCATCGGCTCAACGGGCGAAACTCGTAACAAAAGTGAGATCTTGAACTACGAGCTCATTCACTGTGAATAGAGCCAGTCCGCTTCGACAAACAATTGAGATAAGCTAGGGTGATGTTGAGACAGAAATAAAAGACTCTTGCTTTGCGAGCCACAACTGCCAGAGATGAGTGAGATTGAACAAACTAGGATCAAGACTATGTGGGGGTTTTAAGCTTATCTCAGATTATGCCAAGAATACATTTCGTGCGAATAACAACACTCTAATTCAATAAGCAGAACACGGAAGATAGATTCACCGCGCAGAATTGATCGTGTCTCTCTTCCATTGGTAAGTAATGGATCTTGGCATCTGAACTTTGGCTTACTTGTGGCAAGATCTTTGAAGAATCATTTCATTTTTATGGATTCTTACCCTATAGCATCTGAGACCAGTCTTGTCAGCATGAATCACGCATTTCCTTTCGCAAAGATATCACAAGATCATTCCCGTGCAGATGTTCTCGTAAAACAGTTTGAGGTCTCCAACCCCCTTGCTGGCTAGTCTTCAAAGCGTTGACTCCGAAGACTCTGCCCCTTTAAGTTGATCTCGTCTAGAAACATCGAAGTCACCAGTCCCAGTCCGCCTAAGCCCGTCATCGAATAGGAAATGGCGTGGAAGCACTTCAAATAAACTTTCGAAACCTTGTCAAGTGACTCGGTAGAAACGTCTAGTATCCTAAGCTTCTCAACAAAAGCAACTGCGTTCGACGTATCGTTAAGAGGTGTTAGAGAACCCGCGAGGGGTTTACTCGAAGAGATGAACGTCGAAAAAACCGTGTTGAAGATGGCCGAAGCAATAGTGAGACCGATGAGACCCCCAAACATGCGGATGGTGAGAAATACTCCAATAGCCAAGCCTGTATCGTCCACATTCTTGACGCTCGCTTGCATAGGCAAGATGTTAAGACGGAGCAAGGCGACGCCAACTCCCCAGAGGACTAGAAGTCCAAAACGCATGGAGGATGGAGATCCCACATCGAACAAAGCCAGCAGTCCAGCTCCCAAGGTGAGGAAGATCCATGAGATTCGCAGAATCCATACATACCCACTAAATAATGGGACCATCATCATAGAGGCAGCTGCAACTACCACACTGACAATGACAGTTGGCAGCAGGGACACCGAAGATAGTATTGCAGTTTCGAGGTGCACAGCTTGGTATATCAAGGGTAGATACTGTAGAAGCGAGACGAGGACCGCGCCATGAAGGAACCCCCCTACCAAGGTCATATTCGCAGTCTTGGAGTGAAAGAGTCGATGGGAAAGAATGGGCGCCGTGGGTTTCGCTTCGTATACAACGAATAAGACAAGAAAAGTGATTCCTAGCAGCATCGGCAAAAGGGTCTGCCATGAAGCCCATGGAAACAACGATCCTGCCCAACTGAGAGGCAAGACAAAGATGGTAATACCAGAAACGACAAGGGCCATGCCAAGCCAATCCAGGCGGTCCAGGTTTCTGGCAAGCGATGCATCGAGTACGATCGGCCGTAGCTTGAGGAAGAAGAAGATTAAAGGAGTCGCGATTCTCAGAATTGGCAGGTTGATTCATCCGATCCATCGCCAGCTGACATAAGTAGCAAAAAGTGCGCCAACAGATGGTCCCATGATGTTGCCGACGGCGTTTGGAATAGCCATTAAGCCAAGGTAAGTCGAACGCTCCTCCAAAGTGGTCATGTCGGCGAGAACCACCTGGACGAGGACGTCAATCCCACCACCACCAAAGCCTCGAAGTACTCGCCCGACGATGACGGTCTTCATGTTCTTGGCGACGGCAAAGACAATAGATCCGATAAAGAACGAGCCTATGCAGACGTAGAGAGGTGGCTTTCGACCAAAGGCATTGGAGATGCTCGCCCAAACGGGCTGCATGACTAGACCGCATAGAGTGTAGGATAGATTGGCCCAGAAGGACTCGAGACTTGAGCCGTCTAGGTCACCAGCTATAGTCTCGGAGTATGTTAGCCAGGGAACAGGTCAAGAACATTCCAGTTTCCCTACCGGAAGGGCAATGCCGAGCGCTGTTGCGTCCACCTGAAAGACAAAAAGGCTGGCAGCGAGACCTATAAAGGCAAGTTTGAATGCCAACGACTTCCGTGCCGGCTTCTCGGCGTTATTTCCATTTCAGGTACCCTGGCCTGATCTGTCTCTTCCGTTGACTCTCTCTTCCTCTCAGGTATGGGCTCGAGGCGCAGATCTGCTTGGCCGCCGACTGCGGATATCTCGGCCCCAGTGGTCATATCTTCGCTCTCTCTCATTCTCGGCTTCAGGGTAATGACAAGGTTGCCGTGGCAGCACGGATTCCGTCATGGACCTGTCTTGTAATGTTGATGATAGATAAACTCTGGAGCGAGCCGCGTGATAAAATGGAACGCTTTGCGGAGCTCAAATACTTACTCGTAAGCGGATGGTTTTTGCAAAATTATCATGGGCCGAAGGATTCGGATGAACGAAGTTGCTGGCCTGAGCATTCATGGGTCAGAGACTCAAATCAAAGTGCATCACAGTTGACGTGAGCTTCTTCGGTTTGGACAGGCCTGGCTCTTCACTTGTAGTTCCAATAAAAAATATGATGACATTTTTTCACAGAATCTATATGTATGATCCCTCCCAAAACCATTCTTTCCATATCGTGTCGCGCTTCGACGATAGAATGGATAACTTCCTGTCGTAGGAAGCGGCTCCGCACGTTTTTCTGATTGGCTGGGAGCTTACCCAAAACCGGATCCTTTGTGAGCCTAGGTACAAAAAGGCATCATCACAATTTCTTCTTTGTAAAGGCTCTGTCGATATCTCTTCTTTAACCTCCCTTTGGATCGGTTACACGCACGAATGGTCTCCTTCGCTGTACGACACTTCGACATGTAGTATCTTGGTTGACTCGGCGCTCGTGTCCGCCAGAACAAGGCGGATCAGAGTATTAGCATGCAATATGTCGTTAACAGCGAATGACAATAAACCAGATAAAACAGTGTAACCATCCTCAAACATTGCGTCTCTCAATAGTGATATAGCTCATAATTCCATTTTCCGTGCGGCAGGTTAATCGCTGAATATTCGACCGTACTTGCTGATTCAGAAAGCGCGCGTATGTTTGTACTCACTCACTCGCTAACGTGTTGCTGAAAACGCCATCACAAGACCTAGGCTGTATCTGCGAGTAACTTTCATAAGGCCTGCTTTCCCTCATTTCAACTGTCAGACCCGGTGTGATTCATCTTGATACTCGAAGTATAAAAGCCAGCCTTGGTCCCCATGTTGCTCCTGTTTTCTAACGAACAATCCCACTCTCGCCAACCATTCAAGATCAAAGATCCTTGCAAGTCGATAACTTACATCATCGCCGGCAATAAGCTAAGTTCAACGTCTCACAACCATGTGCAGGGAGGCAAACGTCTGGATCTTTTGTCGGACCTGCGGGTCAAGCATAAGGACCAGGATTGATTACACAACTTGCGAGAAGGCACTGAAAGAAAAAGACCCCACGAAGCAGTTCGGCTCTTGTGGAAAGATTGAGAAGCCGATTCGATCTGAGGGAGACCTCTGCATCCGTCATCCACCCAAGCCGTGAAGGAATCGATACATGCTATTTAGACGCCAATATGATGAATTGGGCTAGATTGGCAATGCAGTTTGAATGCTTGGTTGAAGAAATTGCGCAGAAATTTGTGGTAATAAGGTTGGATTCCCCGACGGAGAGATGCCAAATTCGCTTTAGTTAGCTCCTGTCCTGAATTAGAATTTCTCTACGAGGTTTCAATTACTATTTACTTGGACAAAGTCAAGGTTTTGAGGAAAGGGCATTGGCTCGGGGATCTTGCCTATTCAAAGATTTCTTTGTCCTTCTTGAAGTCTGTGCCCGGTTTATTTCGAAATGGTATATGTGGTCTTGTACAGTCCTGTCGGTACTATATGCGTATCGCGAGTGTAGAGTAAGCTTGACAGTCAAGCCATTACACAAGGAACTGGCAGCTCGCATGCCAACAGTTTTGAAGCCACAGGGTCAAATATTGCTCCTTTGCCGTTATGTCCGATTCGGCCAAATATAGGCCAAACACCTGCTTATGAAGACGTCCCATTCGGCCCAGTTCATCTTATTACGGAGCTAGAATGTACTGAACTATGATCCCGCATCAGCTAGGCGTGTTTCGCGAATGAAGACCCCGTCGTTCAGATACTCATAGTCCAACTCACACCTAGGCCCCCTATCTTCTTGAAAGCATATTTGGATGATACGGTTAACCACTCTCAGCACATCTGAGTATCCCGAACAGTCCCGCCTCACAGCCAATGATACCAGATTGAGTGCACGGTTTGCTTCGCGGATCTGTCGGGCAACGTTAACAATCATGCCCATGTCTGTCCCTGAAGGGGAGTTCGCATCATCCGGTCCCATGCTAACCCAAAGAACCTTCGCATTTGAGAGGTTCTTCAGGCCCATAAGCACGAGAGGGCATGATTCCAGGAAGGATAACCTAGCTCCTTCATCAAGGATGACATAAGCGGAATTAGAGACGGCAGTCTCGTGTGGAAAACTGATCGTTGAAGAAATGCCACAAGTCGCCAAGAGTGAGGACAGTTGACCAGCAAGGTTGATAAGCTTCCCTCCATCATCAAGAAGAATATTGATGGGTAGATGCTTTGTAGCAGCTACGGCCGTAGAGACAACACAGTAAGATGCTTGGCCGACTCTATCAAAGTTCTTTGTCGCTGGTTCAAGGCCGCCGAAACCATTGTCTGATAAGAGCTTTCCCCATTCGGCTTGTGAAGGGAGAGGCAGCTGAGCCGAATAATTGTCTAGACGTCCACCACTTGGTTAGCAAGTTATTGAAAGAGTAGCTTCAAAGGGGGGGAGAGAGGTACCTGACCACATGCCTTCCATCATTCCAAAAATAAGGCCATACGATGGCGAGAGATCTGTCATGCCAATCATGACTAGCACACCACCTGGAGCTAGTAGCTTCCGCAAGTTCGCCAGCACTGTCGGTAGAGAACTACTGATGTGCAGGATGTTGTTGACTATCACCACATCATACGACTCGGGGCTGAAACCTTGGGCTATCGGGTCGTGGTTGATGTTCAGCGCCTTCAGGGTCACTGCATCAGTGTCTGCGAAAGAAGCCTTGACTTGTCGAAGACGCAAGATCGATGCATCGGTAAGGGTGTAGGACGCGAGTCGTCGCTCTTTCAATGCCTCGAGAATTGTTCCAGTCTTGTTGCTTGTGCTTCCTCCCACCTCCACGACCTTTGCATCAGGCTTTTCCGCGGCTAGTAATGATAGGTAGTTACTCATATGCCTCTTCAGCTTCTGCACCGTCTCAATGCCGTCGAGAATCCGATTTAATCTGTCGTCTTCGAGAAGAAGGGGGATGGGATCCAACTTGTCCTCAAGAATAGCCCTCAGGTTGATGCCAATCTCCGAGAGCACTTCACCTTCAACCCCCATTGACTGAAGGGAAGAGAATATCTCGATTGCTGCAGTTAACGGTACGTCTCTCAAGAGAATCTGGCTGGTCTCTGACGAACTGCAGCTTTCCATCCATCTGTAAAGGTGGCTGCGATATCCTGAAAGACTGCACACGTCAAATGTTGTTTCGTGGCAGATGTTATTTCTGCATGCCCTCATTATCAGCATCGCGGCACGGGAGAGAAACACTTGATGATCCATCGTTGATATGGTTGGCGGCGTCGTTGGCCTAAAAGAATGCCCAGTAAAGAAGTCGGAAGCCCTAAGCCATTCCACGCGAAAGGCTGCAGTGCGATTGCCATGATCCTTTACTAAAATGGAGAGCTCTGAAGTGATTGGTGTTTGATGAATAGGCATAGCAACGATAGATTTGGCAGCAGATTGATGTCTCAGAAGAGCCAAAACTGCAGTGTGAGAGCGAAATATTGTCGAATGTAGAACTCTTGCTCAAATAATGTGGAAATAGCAGCTTGACGTCTGGGTGATGTAATTGCGCTCGATACAAGAAAGCGGTCACGCAAGAGTCAAATATAGTACGACAGATGATAAAGACCTGAGTCTCCGGGACAATTTAAGCAAAGTTCAAGAGTAACATTCCTTTATTGTACATTTGATGGATCTCGCCACTGTTTGGGGGCCAGTCTGGGGATGGTGAGCTTTCCACCAACAACAATCCTTTGACACATATTCTCCGATCACCCCGTGGGGAAAACCGGCTAACATTCCGAGACATGCCCGTGCTCCTCGTATCATGTTGGGGTAAAAGGCATCTGATCTCTGTTCCCGGTCTGCTGATTCTAACTAAATCCCCATGTAGTCCGGGATGATCGGGCTGTTCCCCGGGGAAAGGGAGGGGTTCTGGTAGGCACCGATTATCTACCTCATGAGCGCGAATAAATCGACAACGTGACGTTGTGACAATCCAGGAGTCATCAGTTAGTAAGACGGCCATCAAGTTTAATGCATTGACAGCCAAGTCACTTGTATTTGGTATGTCTTGCTGATACTTTTGCATAGTTTGAAGTTTACATAATGAACCGTTGAGGCCAATTAGCTCAATCAAAGTCGACATGAACATACGCTACATGTCGACTCTGATCTGTATTTGGCGCCCAGAGAAAGCGACATGCTGGTCTGGAACCAAATCCCGCGTGTCTGCAACTTTCTTCTGGTGGATAGTCAGCTTGAACTATTAGTCAGTAGTAATTGTTCGTCTACCATAGTGACTACGATTCTTATACTACAATAGATAGAGCATCTACTGAAACACTGAGTGCAGTAACCAGTTCAGGTGCTGTTGGCTTTTAAAAGAGTGTTGTGTTTGTGATGTTTCATGATTTTCAACGAGTCATCAGTGCATGTGTCAGTTTTAGCACTTATGGGTTATTGCTGGGTTAAATCCGGCGATGCGACATGATATCGATCTTTACGTTTTGGCTGCGCTGCAAATGAAAGGCTCCAGCTGGAACCCTCGTAGCGATTCTATTCGCCGCGATACGATACTATGGCCATCTTGCCTTGTGCTACGTAGCTTAGTCCGTGGAATCAGCAGCGAGTCACTCGAAGTATAGGCTAAAGACCCGGTCTAGACCGTCCATGTGGGCACCTGACAAGGATTGCAGAGTATCGAACCACTTCAGACTTAGTGATGAAACCAATAGCAGGCCTGGAATCTATTTCCGGGAGATTGTTAACAATGGCTCCTTCTGCATTGAGCTTTGCTATCCGAACACCCAAGGTCTATCCGGCCGCTTCCTTTCTGGGGATTTGCTGACAGGAGGCTTCGATCAACGTTTGAGTATTAATACCATAACCTGACATGCGCAATGACTGTGTTCCATATCCTAAGCATCTAGCCTTTTAAGGTTTCTTTATTAATACACAACTTACCTATGCTTCCACGTCTAGCTGCTATTGCTGCCACGCTTGGGGCTTTACTTTCGCTTGGTTCACAGCCAGCCCAAGCTTGGTCTTTTGGTGGCTACGCCCGGCCAGACGGCGCACAAACAGTCGACGCAAATAGTACCATCTGGGAAGAGGCCATTAGCAAGTCCAATGCATCTGGCACTGTGTTCTTTAGAGGATACGATGTCTCCAAGCCCTGGCCTGGTAAACCCATGGACGGCTGGGCCATTTCAGCCACGGGAGTCGACTTGGCTATGTGTGCCTTCTGCCAAAACAGAATCGAGCTGATCGAACCCATCATCGGCGACGACGTCCGCGTCGTCGCCCCCGAGTCGTTACATACAACCAAGTCTAACCTGAGCGAGGGCCGACCGGTTGTCGACGTTCATAGCTCGTGGGTCTTTTGTAGCTGGCTGTGGTCCCTTCCACCTTATGGAAACGATTCACTGGCAAATAACCCCAAAAACCTTGAGGCGGACGAACAGGGATCTTGCTCTCAATGGGTATCAGAGAAATGTATCAAGGCTCTTGAGAAGTTGGCCTCGGCAAGCTATAGCATGAACTCTAAGCCTAGAGGCCCCTACGGCTCTCGTCATAGGTGTGGAGCTCTTGATGTTCCCAAAGAATGTTCGGGTCAGGGACTGGAGGATGGGAAGCCTATCTTGGATGGTGAGCATGCTGAGCAGAAAGCAAGAATATAAGCAGAAAGATTCACTAACTACATGTCATCAAGACTGGGGAGTCCCATTGGCATACCTCAATGGATCAACTACATGGCAGGAGGGATACGACATTAGTGAAAACCAGACAGTCCAAGATCAACATGATATGTGGAAGACCGTGACGGAGAGCTATCGTATTGTCTTGACCATGTTTGGCCATTACAATCCCGACCCCGAGGGAGATGTTGATCCAGGTTTTGCCAGAATGAGCTGCGTCAAAGCTTCGAATGGATCGGGTGAATACAAGACCGAGTCAGAAATTAAGAATTGGGATAAGAAAGCCAGTGGCAAAAATAATGACGATGGTAATGGTGCAGCTACATTGTTGAAGGCGTCGCCTACGGTTCTCCTGGCCTGCCTGGTCATTTTCATGGGCTGTTTAGCATAATTAGATCTATACATTTCTGTTTTTTTGCACTCAATTAATTATTCGTATCCTTGGATTGCCGGTTAATTATAACCTTGTGTAACTGATAGTTGAGGTATTCTTGGCTTAGTGATATAGAGAATGTTGATAATCACGATAAATTTAGTAATCTTGAGCCTTACGCTATTTAGGTTTTACTATTCTACCCAGAGTAAGCAAGATACTGATCAGTACCAACACAGTAGCCACGTCTATTCCTTATTGACGACACCCTCCCCCTGAAGCACCTCGATGAGGTTCTTAGGCTCCTCATGCCAAGCCTTGACAGTGATGTAGTCATCCCCACGGACCCAATCGACGGTGAATTGACCCTTGTTGATGGGGTAAACCTTCTTGAGGGCCTCGTGGAAGGTGATCATGTTGGGCACAAGGTGGCTGGGGATCTTGTGCTCGACCGAGGTGGAGGGATCTGATTTGTCCGTAAGTTGCGTCATCTTGGGAGTTCTGATGTGCTTTGGTAGCTGGACTGAATTGAGATTGGTCGATTGAAACTATGTTTTGACCGGTCGTTTGATTCTCGTTGAAATGGGGCGTCTTGTCTTGCAGTAGAGTCGAGACTGTGGAACTGGTTAAAGGCGAGCTTGAGAACGCGAGGGCGAGGCGTCAGGTTTATATAGTAAGAGTCTGGTCATGATTCACCAAGAGCTGCAATTTGATTCGGTGAAGATCACAATACCTTAGTATTTCACTGTCAATGACAGAACGTGATTTGCTGGCGGGTTACGAATGACACTCTGTAGTTACTCGTTGTTGTATCTAATCCCATTCTGCTTCACGAAGACTTGGACGTATTTTGACGCCACACATCACTCTAGCCGTTGTCTCTGAACCACTGATGTCTCTTGTCATGTCAAAAAGTAAAGCCAACAGTCCAATGACCTTATTCACTCAAAAGTCTTTGTGGCGCTTCGCAGACGTACAAGGGTTTCAAACGATCCACACATTCTCTTTGCCACATGATTCAAAAAAGCGAAGCCCGCCGACACCATGACACAGCGAAATGAAAACCCCGATTCGGTAGTACTCATTTGGTAAGCCAGTTGGCAATACTAAAAGTCCGTACGCCGCTCTGTTCGAGGCAGGCTCTGATGAAAACTTATTCTCTGGATAAGGCTATTTGATCTTAGACTCCATTCAAAGAAAAAGGTGGAAAACGAGAAGCACTCACTGAGTCATGGCTCTTATCGTCCTCTCCATAGTCCCCGAAGCGTGACTCGGTTTGCTCCTCAAAGTCATATAATTGCCCTTCGTCGCGTTGGTACGAGATTGTGCTGCCGAGTAGCAAAAAGCCAACTTCTGGCTTCAGTTTCATACTGTTGCTCACAGGTTGAGAATGTGTGAATAGAAATAGTTGTCTCTCGTCACAAGTCACGTCAAAGTGTAGAAGGTAGTCTTGACCCACTTTCATGACAGACCATGGGCGTTTTCTAACACGACCAAATCTTCGGCGGTGTCCTTCCTCCCGCCGCGATATTATTTTGAGACTACAGTTGCTCATTTGCTTGTGCATCCGTGTTGCTACACGCAAAACACCACCGCTGACTTGGCCGAGGGGATTACTTCCGATCACAGTGGTGTCAGCATCTATCATATCGTATTCGGGTCGACAGTTGTAGTAGAGCTCTGGACAGAACAGGCTGAAGCCAACGCCATAGGGTTTCGAGATCCAGCTCCAGGAGGGAGCTACGTAGACAGAGGGAGCCACATAGACAAAAGATGAATCGCTGTCATCCTGCGCACGGCTAAAGATTGCGGCATCGAATATATCCGATGCCATCCAATGTGTCCTCCAAATTAGGCTTCGATGAAGATCTCTCTTCCAATGGCCAGCCACATAGTCATCGTTCAGACGACTTTGGAAGAGTTGGGCAATTCCAGAAAGTGCTGGGAGGACATCAGTCGCATAAGTGAAGCGAGGATTGCACCTGCCATATTCCTCCGCTAATGCGATCCAGCAGCGATCTGGATTTTTCAAGTTCAAGACACGAGAACGTTCAAGCATGAAGGATCCTTGATCGGAATTATTGAGCCGGATTCCCATTTGGACCAATCCATTCCGGCATTGAAAGTGGATGCACTGGGGTCCAAAGATGAGCAGGCGGGTAGATGTTAGGCGTTCCTGGAATGTCCAGCCCCTTTTCATCCAGGCCATTTGATCGTCTAAATGCTCCATTCTTGGGACTGGATGAACACCAAATGCAACTGGAGGAGAGCCATTGCTGAATCGAAACGGAAGTATAGGCTTCGTTTCTCGTTGGAGAAAACCCTCGCCGCAATGGCTGGATTTTCCGGCCGCAATCGTCACGTATGCGCTGTTATAAATCGCGCCCATCTGTTTGCACTGGCTTTCCCAGTCCGAGTTGACTTCTTGCTGTCGCGTGTTTCCTTCAGACTGGAGAATACAGAGGGCATCTACCCAAAGATATGGAATAGACAAGGCTCTGGCCACAGCGACGGCATCTCGAACGACAGCAGGCAGATGAGACTCCGAGATGCCCCTTTTGTGCTCTTCTAGATTGCTGTTGTTCGTCTTGAGCTGTTGTTCAGCCTGCTTGCTTGAGCCCCAACAGTATGTCAGCGCAGCATAGCGTAATGGCCAAGGGGCCTTGTTTGACGGGCACTCGACGAGGTACAGTTTATTCTCGTCGATCTTGATGAGTCGCTTCGGGACGAAGTTGAGTTTGTTTCTTCCGTGTTCATGACTGGCGCAATCTTCGATTGTTTTTATCATCCATTCCAGAGACTCAGGTTGCAGAAAACCTCGGTTTGGTGGAAAACAAGGGGAAGTCTTTTCGACACCCTCGGTAGCAAGTACGACGGGCCAGTCAATGCGGGCCCGCCTCTCAACGGTATTGGTGTTGCTCCTATATGCATCAAGCCATTCACCTATGCCGCCGCCTCGAGCAGGCAAGCTGCGTAAACCCTCTAGATGTTTGTCAGAACAACAGGAAGAGTAAGTGTAAAAGACTGACAAGTATACCAATTTCATAGTCGAATCGAAAGCATCAGATCTTATAGGAGCCCTGTCCATGGCGACGAATAACATAGCGAAGTGAACACAGCACTCTCGCCTGTTCCCACCTCGTCCAGCGCTCAGCAATTGCGAATTCCGAACAATAGGTCACCGTATAGACGAATGCACAAAATTCACAAACAGAACTATCAAAGATGCCCTTTCTGCGCCAGCCGGGCTCAAAGTACCATTCCTCGTCATTCTCCTCAGAAAGGACCAAGCAGGATCCCAGGCTAGTGAAAGGAATCTTGACGTCGTCTAATTCCAAAACCTTGCATTTCTGGCAAAGTGTTGTGAATTGCGGCGGACGAAAGTTGGATGCCATGCTGTTCAATCAGCTTGGGTTGTAGAACGATAAGGTGAGGTTGGTAAAGAAAAGTGATGATGCAACGAGTTGGGTGCAGCTTTCACGTGACAATACATTTTTGCCTAAATTGATCTAATAACACAAAATATGCATATTAGAGACTACACTCTCTAAAGTGGTAAACAAGACCTTGAGGCAGTTTACTTGTATATCTTGGTCTCGCTCTAAGGTCGTCAGCAGGTGGGAGTGATGGCGATAGATTAGAGTGTAAAAAGCGGCGTATCATGATGATTTGATAGTGGAAATGAGACGCAAAGGAAACTGTTGATAGTGGGAAGTGATTGATGTGCAAAAAAACTGACTGACTATTCAACGATGAATAAAGCTATTGGCCCCTGTCTAACTAGGCAGTTTACAGTCCATTGAGTCTGTCCTGTCCATACTCGCCCCACAATGTGATACGGCGTGGTTAGCTCTTCGGTCCAAGCTGGTCCGACTGCCAAGGCCGAGCTTGCGAACCAGGGGTAAGCTGACAATTGGAGTTTAAAGCTAGCCTTCTCGGCCTTCGGCACTAATACAAGTGCCCCGAAATCCATCTCGGCCTGGTCCACGAATCAGAAGCCGCAAAAGCACGGCGTTAAAATCCCCATACGCGTATCTTGGTTCGGCCGAGACTGACGACCGCCATCCGGAACGATTGATAAACGAGGAGATCTTCCGATCTCAAAATAGATACAGCGAATGTCACAGCCTTCTTTGTTTCCCATAGAAACCGCTATCCTGATCCGGGAGTCTCAAAAGCCACATTCTCTTTACGGTTCATCCCCACTCTTTGTCATCGTGTGTCTAGGCCGAGATACATTGTTCGATTAGCTGTACAATGGCGGGAGAGGGTTCAAACCAGATTGCTAATGGAGTCCGCTGGGCACCGGACGACAAAAGACGGGTTTGCGACAGATGTATAAGGTGAGTAATGGTGAACAGCCTGTACTCTTTCTCTCGCAATATTTCTCAACTAACACAAGACAGACAAAAGATTAAATGTATGAAAGGCCTTTGTCAAAGCACGCGATGGTTTGGAAATAACATAATTTCTTAGGTGACTTGGATCAGCCTCGCTGTTCAGCTTGTGTAGTAAATGACTCCCCCTGTTCCTACTCTCGCACGCGAAAGAGACCAGGGCCAGCTAAAGGCTCCAACCGACGATCTAAACGCCTGATTTCAAAATCTCCTCCTATTATTTCTCCATTCTGTACTGCAGACACAACTGGGGTAACTATTACAGAAGATGGCTCTGCCGCAGCAGGACCTACACCAGCGCCAACAGAAGAGACGTGCCTTTTTGCTCAGTCGCCAAGCAAAAGCCCACCGTCAACATACACCGCATCATCTGATGCCGCAGAGACTCTGAAACTCAATTCCTTGCGCCTCACTGCAACCGAACGCCATGAACTGTAAGTAATAGGCCCCGTTCCGTTTACTATAGCACGGCAGAGTCTTATTATATGATCAACCAGGGCTCAACACTTTGTCTCAACTGTCAACTCATCATTCCCTCTATTTCCAACGCACACTTTTCAAACCCAGCTGAGTGATGGGAGAATGAGTGAGGAGTTGGCGTCGATTGTGTATGCCATCTCAGCTAAGCTCATTGAAACACCGCGCATGGATGTCGACAATGCCCTAAGTTCCTTAGTTGACGAATCAACTGTTCAGTGTGCTAGCATCTTGGAGACCTCTGCCCTTGATGAGTGGCGGACCGCATGTCTGCTGGCCTGGTATGGGTTCTACCAGTATCCTGGCCCCAAAGTTGATGATCGAATATCAAATCTCTCCCGCAAGGCATATAACCTGGGGCTTCACCAGATCGACAGTCTATTCAATCTGACATCTTTCGGATGGGATCTAGTGAGCGAAGAGGTCCTGGAAGAATGGCGCCATGTTTGGTGGAGCATCTACTTGCTGGATACGCACCTGAGTTACTCAACCGCAACACCTGCTCAGATCCAACCAGATAGTATCGGGACAGCACTTTTCCAGGATATCCCTACAGCATCATCAGAATGGGGATCCCATACCAAGATATTCATCCCGGCGGATCAGGCTGATCTATGGAAGGTTGTCCAGGAGATTGTCAACTTCGGCGGCCAGCACGTCTTCAGTCTTCATATTGCGGTCAGCGTGCTGCTGAAGGAAGCCGTGGCCGTCCATCGTCGGAGTAGGCAACAGCCGCGATATTTTGCCAGGGAAAGAATCTCGGCTCTGGAAGATTGCCTCTGTGGCATCCAGCTATCTTTGCCTTACAACTACATGCGTACAACGCGAGACGTAGTCGCCGGCGAAACAGCTGCCATTTACCACTGCCGACTATTGACTCTCCTCAAGCTTCAGACAATACAACTAATTCTTGGTCTTCCCGGTCGACATTTGGATGGAGCCTGGTTGCAAGCGAGTTGGCGAGACAATCTTGAAACTTGTTACCGCATGTTCGAGCTGATTTGTCAATGGAATACGCAATGTGATTTGACCATCGATCCGGAGCTCTGTATGATGGCTATGGCTCTGCTTGTGCTTTTGCACTTGCACGCCAACTCAAGCGGCATTTCCAACTCGCCGCTATTAGCTCAGATTACGCGTCGAAAAGAAGTTGTGCGTGTTGTTCTGCAGAATCTTGCCAAGCAATGGACGCTGGCTCGACAGTTGTTGGGTGAGTCTAGAGAGCCTATAATATGTTATCAGCGACTAATCGCAACGGTTGAAGATAGCTTCGATGCTCTGGTGCAGAGAACCTCCGAACCTCTAAGCTTCGAGGATGTCTGCCAGGTCATTGATCAGTTCCAGGGCCCGCTGCATCTGAAATGGCTCAACTTTGTCGGCTCAGAATGGAATGTAGAGCCTAGGATAGATTTCAGTACGCTGATGGCGGACATGACGGTGTTGAACTGGGATCAATAATGGGGCTGTGGATTATAGGCATGCTGAAAGGCTACTGTTGTATTCATTCACCATAGACTTCTCCCTAGGGCTACAATGCGTGATAGATTAGATTACGAGAATTAAGTCAATATACTAAGAAAAAGCCTCGTCCAATCTTTCAGGGTATTTCGAAGCCCATGGCCTGGAACCTGCATCTAGCGGGCATAAATAATTTAATTACACGGAGCATGGATTTTAAACGGAGGCAACCCGAATTAATCTAATGCGGTGTTTGGTTTGGAACTTGGTTAGAGCATAGAGTAACTGCTCAGATATGCTTGTTGTCTCCTAGTCCCGCCTATTTCAAGCTCTATCGACACGAGAATGAGAAGAAAGCTGACTGAAGAGACATCAAATGTCCAAGTGCAGAAGCGCGAAACAAAAGCTTTACTTGATGATCAATTTCACAGCTCGGTCGAAGTCTATAACGTTACAGGGCTTGTGCTGAGGAACAAGTATGTTACTTTGACTGGGAAAGGCATTATAGAAGCCAGGGTAGAGATCGGAAAGCAAGGCTATTATTGCCCCACACGCTAGACATGCAAGCCAGGGTCGTTTCTAACTCTTGAAAAGAAGCAAGGCGTAATTAAGTTAATCTCTAGCAAGCGTAATCTTGAGGCGAGGTCAGACGCTTTGATAATGAGGATCATGGGCGGAGTCGGAATATTTCCAAATTGGGAGATCTTCCAGCCGCTGTCGATCTTCCCGCTCCTCCTTTCTACTTTGGGAAATATTCCATTTAAACTATTCATAGAACCTTGATTAGACTATCAGATCCAACGTAGCGCTGCAACGGTTCTACTCCATTAACGAGACCGCGCCTCCCTGGAAATCAGTCTGAGCCACAAAGCCCACGCATCTGCGGCCTTGTAAGATATTAGTATGTTGCTTGGCAATGCATAGCGTTATAGTTTTAACTCTGAAAAGTCTTATAAGATAGCAAAGCTCCAATCCAGCTTCTACTGCTTTGCCAGAGAGTCCACACAAACCCATCCTTTAACACCCTTCAGCCCTACGTCTGACCCTATCCTTGAACAGTTCAGTCATGGTTTCATCCGCCATGAAGCAATTTCTTTCCGTATTGGCGGTTTTCGTCGTACCAATCGCACTTTGTGCATTGACAATCGGCCTGACTTATGCGCCGTGCTACGCTTCCGTCTGCCCAGAAGATTATCTTGGCCCGGAAACTCGATATCATCTCGCCATCTTCTACGCCCTACTTCTTGTCCTTGCGTTTGCACTTTTCCTGTGGTCACAGTCGAACTCTGTATTCGTGCTCAGCGGCCATCGTTCTTCCACCAAACTTCCACTACTTCGCAAGTATGTGACCTTAGGGGGTGTATCAACAGCCATCTTCATTGTGGCAACCACAGCTGCGACGACTGCCCTCTGGCTTCCCGCTCATTTGAAGTTTTGGGGTGAGAGAACGGACCCTCTAGATTGGAGCACCGCCAAGATTCGTCTCGCTATCACTGGAGTCACTGGCCACTATGCCGATATTCTTTTGGGTCTCTTGATTCTCCCGGCCTCAAGAAAAAACCTAATAGGCCGGGCTTTTGGTCTGCATCAGAGCACCTTGCTTCTGGCCCACAAAATGGTTGGCTACCTTTTTGTTGTGGCAGTGGTGGCTCATGGGATTGCCTACGGCGTAAGTTCTTCTCTGGTCAAAGCGAGTGGTTCCTGAAGATGCTAATTATCGGTTTAGATGTACTCCCTCGACACTTCCAGCGACGGCGATAAGAAGAAGAGCCAAGCTTTTGCCAGCGGAAATCCAACTTTGACCCTCGAGGAAAGTGAAAAGAAGGGCTCCTGGTACACGACCACAACGAAAAGCGGAATCGTCGCTTTGGTCGTTATCATCTTCCTTGTTGTTACTGCGTTCGCCTGGGTCAGACGACGCAACTATAATCTGTTCTATTACTCTCACGTAATAAGCGCTGTACTCATCTTTGTCGGGGCCAGTGTTCACGCTAGCACTAGCTTCTACCTGCTTCTGCCTGGTTTGTTTCTTTGGGTCGTTGACTGGGCTTGGCGACTTTACTTCGGAGAAGCCGGAGGACTACACGAAAAGACCAACGCGACGTTGGAGAACGCCGGTGAAGGCTGGTACAGGCTGTCATTCCCTCGCCTGGCCAAAAAGGATACTGGAGGCTATGGCGAGATTCCTGGGTCTCCGAGTGAAGCAGGCATGATGCCTCTTTCGTCACTGACTCCCCTCAAATCCTATTACCTGAACGTCCCCTCTATCAGCAAGATCCAGAACCACGCTTTCACTGCGGCAATCCCAAGTTCTGCCAACGCAGGACCAGTCTTTCTGTTCCAGAGAGTTCAAGGCAAGAAGCCTGAGAAAACCGCAAAGCAATGGACCTGGAAACTGGGGGCGCTGGTTCCTAATCCAGCCGACTCTGTTCAGGTGGAGGTGCGCTTGGAAGGCCCTTATGAGTCACGCGACACGGGTTTTGAACAAGCTTCTCACATCATCTGCATCGTTGGCGGTACGGGAATTACAGGCGCCTACAGCCTCGTCATGTGGTGGTTGAAGATGAGAGCACAGGATACCAACACGAGCTTCACTCTTGTGTGGGCCCTTCGACACCGAAGGGCGGCGAAAGTGAAGGAATGGACCCATCTTGAAGGAATGGCCGCGACAATCCCGAATTTGACTCTCGTTACCCATTTCAGTTCACGTCAAGGGAGGATGGACCCGGCCGAGCAGATCAGACATGCCCTGGGTCTCGGTAGTCCCTCGGGTACTCATCTCTCTCTTCCTCGCCGGCAATCAACCGAAGAAGAACGGGCTTGGATATATGGCTCAGGACCGGATGGGTTGGTTCAGGCGACGGAAGCGGCTTGCATGAAGATCAAACGGGAGATTAAGGCAACCAAGGGCAAGTCTGGTGTTCAAGAGATTGACTGGTATATGGCCAAGTGGGAAGTTTAGAGAGGCTGCGAGGTTTTGAAAAGGGTGGTTTTTGGTTGAAATAAACATCCTTTATTTGTATTTATTGGTTTTTGATTTTTGACCTATCTCAGTATAGATAGTCTTTACTTAAACATAGTCAAGCGTTATCCCATATGCGCGGCGTCGTGCGTTAGTGCAACACCTCAGTAAAGCGATACCGAATGGAAGCTTTGAAAATATTGGACTGCATGATAAAAACTGGTCAAGTCCATCATATTCCTCAGGCGTATAATTCTCAGATGGAGACACATACCAGTACTCCCATCAATATCTCATAGATTATTAAGCATGTCATAGTACGTTATTATCTATCTTGCTAGAAGCCTATGTGGGTCACAGACTCACAGACTCGCAGACTCATAGACTCACAGACTCACAGACTCATAGACTCATAACCAACAGGACATACCTTCTCCGTGTCCAGCCCCATCGCTATTTCATTATTCTTCCATACATGTCTACATGCGAGCAGTCATGGAAAATTGCAAGATCCAGACAGAAGTCACCAGCAGCTGCCTGGTTTTCGACCGCTCTGGCAAGCTGCCTTTCAGCATCGTCTTTAATCTCTGTCGCCATTCTCCAGCAGATACTGATCCTCGAACGCTTGTTATCAATACAGCAGCAACGTTTATGGATGTTCCTTACGCATTATCTCATGGTCTACTTACCCTACATGCCCAAGATGTGGAAAGCAACCGCCCATCGATAAGTGCAACCGACAGCAAGAACACATCTGATGTGGCTCTTCCATCACCAGTTGGTAGAACTAAACATTGGAGAAGCGCTCTGTCATCATATCAGTATCACTTTGATCCTAGCAGTGAGCTTGCGTCGTTATTTAAACCGGAAAAGACGTATGAAATACGAATCAAACCAGGCGAAGATGTGGGCGGGAGATGGTATATGCGCGACAATCAGGTCGAACCACCGAAAGAACAGACAAGCCCTCCAGGATTATGGAAAGAATCAAAGCTCGCCTTTAACAGACCCCATGATCGGGCAATATTCACAGTAGTGGAGTCAATACCTTGGCCGCCCAAGGTGCAAACCCGAATGCGAATGTATAGAAGCGAATAAAACACCGTTAGCAATGATGCAGCAAAACTTGCTACAATGCTTGAGATTAAAGTCTTGAACGAGGGCGCCGAAGCTGTTACTGTTCAAACTCGTGGCCGCCAGAGATTTCTCACCGCCTTGCCTCCTAAAGACGTGGAAGACGAGTACCTAGGTCCAGACTCTCGTCCTCGTATCATTGATTCCACAACACCAGCTCCTGCTTCGACCATCCATATTTTTGACACCACTACTAACACTATCGTGCCTGGGGCTACCAAGTCAGGCATCTGCAGTCTCTACCAGAAGCACGACCCACGCCCGAAGCTTAAATCTGTTACAACACTCAAGCCAGAGGAGCCGCTTATCAGGCATGTTGACATTAGCAGCCTACTATCTAGGTTGCCAGACGGTGCATACGGCCTTCGGACGGAGCCCCGGGGCATGTGGTGGTGTCCTGGCAGTTGCGAGGATTTTGCGGTAGATGGTGATGACCGCGTGCCCCAGCATTTGTACAAGACAAAGATTCCGCCCCTGATCCTGGCGTGTGAGGATGTTGTGGAGGTGCGAGTAGAGAATGGAGTTGCGAGATAGCGTTCATCATGGGGGCAACTTTGCCAAACGGGCTGTTCTTAACGCATTCGCTGCGATCGCAACTTAAGTGGTTCTCATCCTCCGGGGAACTGCAGTTCAATCTGAGCCTGCTATGAGTTATGTGGAATATAGAGAGAGAAACACACTCCGAGATGTCTTGCGCCATCGTTTATTAAGCCACTACTTAATTCCGAGAAACTTGTCTCCTCTCGGCTTCATACACTGACGTGCGAAGGTCACTTGCAGCGAATGTAAGCGGACGTGTTATATTGTAAGTATCGTGTCTGGCTGCAACCATGTGTAAGACCCTTCAGACCTCATGGCATCGATTCTTGCTACTTGAGCATGACGTGCAATTGGAATTAATCACTCGAGGATGACAGCTATGCGGACATAACGGGTTACTATTGCTAACGTGCCAGTGTCTAGGAAAAGAACCGACACCATATTCAGAAGGCTAAGTGATATTAGGGCGTTCATCCAAGCATGGGCCATGATGTGTCAGAAACAAGCTATCTCAACGTTGTGGTAGATTGCCAAATGCGGAAATCATCCGACTGACGTGATCTCTTTTATGTCCGACCCAGGAACGATGAAATGCTGGGGAATATCACCAAAACCCGAAGCCCTGTGTATTATTAGGATTTCTTTATTAAACGCCAGTTCTCTGTTGTTGGTGTTTGACCAGTTGTTCACACACCAGTGCTAACCAAGTCATATTTATTCCTAAACTAAATTACAAGGATCCAGCATGATTATCAAAAGGGTGAGCAGAGGAACCTCTTCAATATAAACTATGGTCTAATCGGAATTTCCAGGCAATTGTCGTTGGCGGAGGACCGGCTGGTTTGGCCGCCGTTTTAAGATTAAAGGTTCACAATGGCATCAACACAGCTGTATACGAACTCCGGCCTGAGCCGACTACGCTCGGAAGTGCTATCAACATACCCTCTCACGGTCTCCGTTTACTTGATCAAATGAGCGTCTTGAGTCAGCTAGAGTCGCGTGCATCTTCAGCTTCTCGTTTGAAGGTGCACTCGATGCGCGGCGCAGTCTTGGCAGATCTCGACATGGCAGGTTGGACACGAGAGCAAACCGGCTTTGGCTTCATGCGATGTATTCGAACCGACCTTATGGACGTTCTACTTGAGGAAGCCAGGAAACAGAACGTCACAGTCCACTACAGCAAGCGCACCACAGAGATTGTTGAGACTGATACCGAAATTGGTGTGACTTTTTCCGATGGTACTCACGCGTCAGCAGATCTGCTCTTGGGCTGCGACGGTATTCACTCAGCCGTACGTGAGCTACACGTCAATCCAGGTCTCGCGGCCGAATATTCTGGATTTTCAAACATGTTCAGCATCTTACCAATAAGCTCTTTGACTGAACAACATCGCTCGGTCCAGCCAGCTCTTCATGGCATGTTGACAAACAAGGGACTCTTGGGCGTAATGCCCTGCGCCACCTCTGGCGACCATCTGTACTGGTTTTACTCTCGTCAAGTACCGGTTCCAGAAGGGGACAATAGTCGATCCGGCTGGGAAGCTCACAGCCAAAAGGAAGTTGAAGGTTTCAAGGATAGTCTCAAGGGTATACTACGTGACTCCCAAGGTCCGTGGGCGGATCAGTTGCGAGAAATGATCGAGAAAACACAAACAATCAAGTTCTGTCCTATTTTCAAGCTTCCCTTTTCGACCTCTTGGGCCACCAAGAGATGCCTCATCATGGGGGACGCTGCCCACGCCATGCCGCCACATGCCGGCCAAGGAGTTTCGATGGCATTGGAAGATGTGTTTATGCTGTCTCGTTTGTTGGAGGATTCCGAACGGCCGTTGACAGACACTCTTTCTCGGTACACCGAGATACGCCGCCCAAGAGTGGAAGCCATTGGACGTGCGTCGGTGGAAAACGGCGGCGTTCGAAAAGACATTAGCCCATGGGCACTTAGACTGAAAGAACGTGCGCTTGGTCTCATGTTTTGGGTCTACAGTGCTGCTGGTTTGCAGCAATGGGGAATTGGGTTGAATCAGAAGGACTACGCTTATAATATTCTGGCGGAGCCGCTGTGACTCGGCCAGGAAGCTTCAGATGGGAGTGAGGCAATTGCGAATGTCTGGTCCTGTATATCTCTCTAGTTTCAAAGGTTGTCTACAATGCATCACTCTTAACTCATGCTTATCAATAGCACTGTAATTGCGGAACACGAAAAGCGCTGCCGCGAGATGTTTGAACACTCATCAGTGGTCCAGCATGAATCAGTTATCTTTCGGGTTCTTCTTGACCATAGGCATGGAGTCAGAAAGTAAAAGCAGGCTTGCACTGTATTGCTTTAGACTTTTCACACAGAATTATAATGACCATGCTTGATCAATGGTTCCATAAGTAGTGTCGTCGTCGTGACTTCTTCCTCGCGAAATCTTAACTTTAACGTAAATTATACAGGGAAACTGGTTCGTAACATTGTCGTACCTAATATCACGCGGCGTTGTGAAATACCTTTCGTTCTTTCAGTCCAAGTATAATCTACGGGCGAGAACGACTATAATTCTTGTACATTCAGTTGAGGTGTACTAAAAGACTAAAGACTATTCTATACAAGTGCTTGGCCGGGGGCTGCACGTATGTTGGTAAGGAAGAACGATACTTTCTCCTCATGTGATGAAGAACTTTGACATCTTTAAATAAGCTTCCGGCGAGGTGACTCAATTTTAGAGCCAGATGCAAATACAGAGCTTTGCATTTGACGCAGTTATATAAGAATCGCCATGCCCAACTATCTGCGTCTCAGCCACGCATTCCCTGTGATTCTTCCATTCTTCTTTGCAATTTCTCTTAATCCTTTTTATCATCCTAACTACACATACCATGGCAAATCCTCCAATCGATAACTGCGCGAGTCCGACACCGCCGAATGCCGAAGAACAGGAAATGTACTACTACGGCCTATCCAGTCGTCCAAAGCTGGTAGCCCGATCAAGCATAAAGCCTTGGAAGCATCAGTACGACTCGTTCCCAATTGGCAAGATATTGTTTCCCGTAGGGCAGCATGCTCTTGCCGACGCATGGAACGACTCCACGCCTTCGAACACTCTTCGACGCGACATCATTCAAGCCCTGGAAGGTATACAATGGACCTCGATAGATATCCTTCGAATTGGCTATGAACGAACGAGCGAATTTACTGGGGAGGAATTTGGCCGTCCTGTCACACTTTTCATCTCGGTCGAAAAGGATTCCACCCTGTGGCCACAAGGCTATGCTGTCGTCAAGCGATGTGTCGAGATTCTCCAGGCGCACGGCATCACTGATGTCGAGGTTGAGATGAAGGAGTCCTAAACTTCTCGGTGAGACTCTCCCCCAAAAGCGCCTATCTCATCCCCCGAGTTGCTTCCGTGGGACATGGTCGGGTCTTTCCGGCAGAGCAGCCTCTTCACCGAGCATCTAGGGTTGCCAATCGCCTCCTTTGATAACCCAAAGCATGAGGGCACCAAGGGTCTTTATCCGCGTCGAAAAGACACAGGAGCAGTGCTACTTTTGACTTGTCGACATGCACTGTTTGGGGAAACTGCCTCCAACGAAGTTTACGCGCATGACGATAGCAAGCCCAGGATGACGGTCATAAAACCGGGTGAAGCAACTTGACGATATCAGGGAGCATGGCTTCGATGTAGAGATGCGTTGGAAGGAGACAGGAGGGCTTCTGGCTTTCCACAATTGGTAAAGAACTCAGTTGATTAATTGCTCGAAACGTTAGCAGTAAGATATGAGGTCGATGTGAAACAATACTTTACAAAAAAAGGAGAAGCAGAGGTCAAAGAAAGTTGTAAAATGATAGCAAAGTCAAATTGGGCTCAGTTGCCCTTAACGGCCTTTTTCTGGTTGAACTACTACTCGAGACAACGTGCTAAACCAGATTCTGTGATGGGACATGATGAGTGTGTGATTTTGCAGGTACTAGGAAGACAGATCACAGTTTGTTGATCTCTATAATAGGTACTAACGTGCCATCATTGCTCCCATGAACGCCCCTACGGAGTGCGGCAGGGTTGAAATACCATGCACGCGGTTCAAGTCGAAACACTTTGGACATTCGCGTACATCAGATAAATGGTCGGAATGCATGTGTTCCAGCGCCACAGATACGAGATACACACAAAAGAACAAGATGTAGAAGCCCAAAGTGAATAAGGTACAATTACCCATCGTGTGATATTAAGCATAAGACCAGGTAGAGAACCCGAACGTAAGGTTTTCAATTGGTTCAATATCATCTTCCAGGTTGTGCTGACCCAGTAACGTAACGTTGGCTGACAGGATCAAGGTCTTGAGGAAATACGAGCCTCTGCACGTTTCGTATATTGACGACGGCGCAGAATAAGCCAGAGTCGAGAAGCTCAAGACATGTCTTGATGACATCGTGTTCCTATTTTAGAAATGCGTCGCAGACACATGATGCACCAGACAGCTGTATAAAGACTCTCCGCCAGCACCCCAAGAACGTGTTCATCATCCAACTCCAATCATCACACAAAGCCTCAACTCTCTGCATCGTTGCATTTTCCATCGTCAAAGCCCGTTAGTACTACACGACACCACATCTGGACCCCTTTGAAGCTAACATTTTGGCCAGTAGCACCTCAGTTTAAACTATCACAATGAAGTTCTCTCTTGCTTTCGTCACTGCTCTTCTCTCGGCGTCTAGTGCCGTAGCAGCCCCCGCAGCCAACTCTGCCGACACAGTCTCTATGATGGCTTCATCTCCTCAGTGGACCGTCTAGAGCCTGAGGCGCGTGTGTGATAAAGCCGATACTACTTGCACCTGGACCTTCAAGATCGACACCCACAAAGGTGCCGCCGCCGACTGCAAGCTTGTTGTCAAGGGCCGCAACGCTTCCCATGCCTACAGTGATGTAACCAAGTGCGGTGATTTTACTGTCTCCTCTGGTTGGATCGGTTCGTTTGGCTTTGGTGGTTACAACACCTTGGCCATTCTCAATAAAAGCAGACAGATCATTTTCCCTGCTTACACGGACGAACAACTTACGGGCGGAGAGGTGGTTAAGCCTAACCAGTCCTATTCTCCGAATGCTCTGCCTCATTAAGCGATTACTCGACTGTCTGTGCTTGTCATGCGCTAAACTCACTTCTGGGAGTGCTTCTTAGGGTGAACATCAATTATTGAGTTAGTTTTGCTGTCTTTCATCTTCTGAGAATACATGTGGTTTTGCAGATTGACATCCTGTGAACTGGTCAAGTTATATTTCTCAGCTTTGCCGTCTTGGATGCATGGCCACTATGGTGCCTGTTGGTTCAAGACGTAATCACCATATTCCCTGAGGTCCATTTCACCAGCCAGGAGCCAGGGTCTATTGAACCCGAAGTAATGTGACTCCTATCTGGACGAGGTTTCCCGTGCGTATAATCAACAAAACCTGTATTCCATCCTAACTATTCAAGCACGATATTACGGACTTGTTTCATACATGTAAGTGTAAGTACCTTTTAGCTCCATAACCAGGAGGTTTGTAACAGATTAGACCGTAACAAGTCCTACCTTTATCGGGCGGCGAAACTCGACTTATCTGTTAGTTAAATATCCTCATCAATCTAGACTATTCTAGGCCCTCAGCCCGTCCAAAACACAACTTGCTCCGATGTGTTAGATCCATTGTCCTCAATTCACGAGTAACCCCATGACACCCGAGCGCCAGCTTATTACACATTTCTGATTGGCGTTGGAGGGAAGCTGAAGGTCTGTCTCTCCTTAAATTGTCACGCATGCAGGCTCGAAACCCAACACAATCAGCTGTGGTGATTGCTTTCTAGAATTACGTCTAACAGTATTTCACAATTTTGTCTTTGCTTAAATGGGAGTACGTGGCCAAAAAATGGGTCAAGCCTCTCAACCAAAGTGACGCACAGGTGCGAAATTGTGAATGAGGATTTCGGGTACCTTACCCTAAACTTGCTGGATTATCGTTAAGATGGCTGGTTGAGTTTGAGGATTTGCATCTAGGTATGTAAAGGTTGATTAGTAAACTAATCTAATTCCCTTGAACCCCCTTTTCTTTTTACATTCAGTCAGCCCGGTTCATGATACTCATGGATATCTTTCTCATCGTCGGTAGGGGAAGTCCGTGTCGAGTACGTGCACGGCTTAACAGATAGGAATCGACTAGTGATGTCACCAATCTCGCTACCACAGCTGTGGTTTAACTCTAACGGAGCTAGGGTTAATGCCAATTTTTCTAGCCTGAGGCATCAACGACCGGACGTGCCATTCGTCCGAAGAGAGTCTAGCGGCATATCTAGCTCATGATGTCACCGATCAGTCTAGATCTCGGAGTCCTTGCTCCGGCTTCCTCGTCTCTCGTCTCTCGTCTCCTTGAGTCAGTTCTTCAACGCCTTTCCCAACTGCATTTCTAACAATGAGCGGCAAGACAACAACCAACAAAGCACGAAGGGTCTACAAACGCAGTCGAATAGGCTGTAGTAACTGCAGAGAATGCCATGTTCGATGTAATGAGCTGCGCCTTTCTTGGTAGACAACCCTTTTTGCATCATTATATCGTGCCTAAGCCTTTCACGTTGGCCAATCATCCAAAACAAACATTCGATGTCCGACATGCGTTGAAAGCGGATCTTAATTTCCCCAGCATGAACTGCATAGAGAGACAAGTCCCATGTACTTACTCGCCTACCAGAGTCCCACTTCGAGATCAAATAGTCCAACAAGTGCCCGGACAGCAAGCACAATGGTCCGTCTACGAAGTATCAGCTGTGCCTGTGGCTTCCCATGTGGTATTATCAGTCCGGAATCCTCCCGCACCGACTTCTTGGCGAGTGGCTGTTTCGATATCTTCAGAGCCCTTTGAGGTCCTGCCCATCAAGATGCCGCTCAAATCTAGAGTGAATCTGGGGTCTAAGTTGGGCACACCAACAGTGTACGTAGCTGAGTTCTTTCCGAGCACGAATCAGATGACGCTTGGAAGAATTATTCAGATTTTAATAAAGATATGAAAAGGCTAGCTCATTCAGTTGTATTCTTCTCAGCCGACATTAACCCATTGATGTATCTGCTTATTCAATGCCCCTCTACTGCTCAACACCATGCACAACATCGTTGATCATGTTGATGAGCTTCTGAGCTGAATCCTCGCTGAAGAACATCTCTTCACTAGCAATACAGCGCGTGGTATGATCTTGTGCTCGCTCAAACATGTCTCTCTCATACTCTGCAAGCGCACACTCCAGGAGGCCTGCGTCGTTCTTTCCGGTGTCAGTCTTGTCTCCACCACAGTACTTGATAATGCTTCTCGCCAGCTGGAGGGCATCATACATTGCCATGTTGACGCCTTCGCCGGCAAGAGGCGTGGAGACATGAGCGGCGTCTCCGATGAGCGTCACTCCAGGGACCCGCTCCCAGGCCAAAGATGCAACCGGCAATCGATACAGCAGCCACGGAAGAAAGGGCCCTTCAGCGCTGGCAAGATACTGTTTCAGCTCGGGGGCCCAATCGGCGTAGTATTCATGTGCGGACAGAAATTCCTGGCGCATGGCCTCGGTATCGGCCATTGTGAGACGTTTGCGGAAGAGGTCCTCGGGTGCTTTCATGCCAATGTAGAGACGGTATGAGCGGTCCGCCATCTGTTGGACTGCAAGGGTCTTGCTTCTTCCCATGGCCAACATGTTGCCAGGACCTACAAGCTCCATTGCGGCTGCGTAGCTGGGATTGTCGTGCGATATACGGCCCTCGATGAAGATCTTGCCAGAATACTCAGGCTTGGCGGAAGTGAGCTAGAATTTGAGAGAACGTTAGCCAACTCAATACAAGATTTGATGTGTGACTTACCAGAGGCCGGACTTTGCTCCAGGCTCCGTCAGCGCCGACGACAAGTCGAAAACCAGAAGCCGAGGTACCGTTGGCAAAATGGATGACCCAGTCTGCTGCAGTATTGGCGCTGTTTGATCTTTGCTCAACCTTGTTGATAGAATGACCCCAGTGAACCTTGTGAGGGGGGATCGAGTCCAAGAGGAGCCCCTGAAGTTGATGCCGATCAATCTCTGGAGCATCACGCCCCTCCCCAAAGACGGACTTGACGGAGCAAGTCGGATCCTGGATACAAACGCGAGTTGCATCCCATCGTGCGAACTTGTTGAACTCATCATAAAGCCCTGCATCTTTGAGGGCTTGTTGGCCCGAGGGGCCGTGGATGTCCAGTGTACCCCCTTGGCGCGTAGCCGTGGGCTTTGGGCTCATGTCGCGCTCGTAAACAACATAGTCGATGTTGTTTCGCTCCATCAGGCGTGCAAACATCAACCCGCAAGGGCCGCCTCCAACGATGGCGATGGGTGTAAGAGTAGGTGTTTTAGTTTAGACTATTGCTGTGAGAGTGACTATTATTAATTAGTTTAATACTATAGTGGGTATTTATTAAAGAGAGCTATAAAAGAGAGATTAAAAATGCCTTATTCTATTATTAAGGAAATAGCTATAAAGGCCCTTATTTATTATATATAATAAGGAGAATATAAGGG